>CM044549.2:22909099-23021599 GCA_024416835.2 Perccottus glenii
TGAAACCCAGTGGGTCAACTCTGAGGAAAAAACACACAAGTTTGTTTTTAGCATTTACCTTAAAAAAAACTAAATTAGGTATTATTTCTTATTTTAATTCTTAAGCCAATTAATTCACGCACACATTTACATACATATTACATTTACATTTAGTTATTTAGCAGATGCTTTTATCCAAAGTGACTTACAAGTGAGGAAAACAATGGAAGCATTTTTTAACAACACAAAGTAACAAAAAGCATTAGTGCACCAAAACTAGTCAGTTAAAAAACAATTAAAAACCTAGCACAGTACACAAAAGCTGAGGATAGGAATATATATATATAGATTTTTTTTTTTTTTTGAGGAAAAGTAATAGATAGAAGGGAAGTAGAATTCAGTGTTTGTCAGTTAGGTGTTGATGGAAGAGATGTATTTTCAGGCGTTTTTTAAAGATGGCTACAGAACAGGAGCAGGTTATTCAACAAATGTGGAAATGTGGAAATTTACACATACAAATAGTATTGTTATTTTATAACAGATAACTTTGAATGAACAAAGAATATAGTATTAGTGGAAATGTGTGAATAAACCTGGGGAAACAAAATTGTAGAGGATATCCTTATTTAGTTTTTTTTCATTGGCCAAGGCATATGATATGACTTGTCAACAGCCTCAACTGGCCATGGAAAACACTTTGACAACATAGGCAGTCAACCTTAAGGAGGAGAAGATACAGGTAATGTGTCATTAAAATAAATTTTAAAAGCACATCTAATGATATTTGAACAAGGCTGTCAGTGAATTACCAAGTGCTGCTTTTGTGAGATGGCCACACTGCAAAGGACCCATCACTTTTAGCATACTGAAGCTCATTTCGGAAGCCTGAAAGCACATAAAACACAACCATAGTGAGTCAAAAATACATTTTCAGAAGTCTGAAAGCTTTTAAAGCCACTTTTGAACCTTTTGAGTTTTTAAAAACTCTGATGACTCACAAAGATGGATGCTCACTAAAGATATATAATACAAAAACCTAGAAATACTACGGACCAGTTAAGATGTGGTTGAGAGCTTCACCGCTTTCTCCAGGCCTACTGCTTCCACTGATTGGTTTTATCCAAATACGTAGTGGCAATAACTGAAAAGGTTGTGTGGTGCATATTCTGCTCCCCACATCCAGTCGGCTGGTAAATCAGTTTACCCATTGCATTCCCACCGATGACACTCTCCACAAGAGGACTAACCTGCTCTCTGCCTGCAACAGAAATCAGATGTTCAACTAACTTAATCAAGAATGGAGAGCCACTTTTAGACACATACTGTATCAATAAAAATGATGGTACCTGTCACAAAAACCTTGGTGCTCGATGGTGTATTTGGGACTATATTTGTATTAGGGATCACATTTTTGACCGTTTGTTCTTCAGTGCCACCTACGAGGGACAAGATGGGAGAGAGTTTAGTACCTAAAGAAAACATCCGTTACCATGTTAACACCATTGTGAAACTCACCTTTTGGATCAAGTTCTACAATCTTATTAACATTTGTCAACACACCATTTGGCTGGAAAAAATAGAATTGCACTAATGTTACAAATGTATTGCTTTAGCTGCAGGCCTCGGATAAGAGTGTGTTTTTTAATTCAGCTTTCCCACTGAGTCTTACCACAACACGTAGAGGCTTTACAACTCCATCTCCATGCCACGAGTCTTTAACAGCGGCTTTAACCTCAATGTTAAATGTACCTTCTTTCATTGGAATTATTATAAAAGGTACAGCCCTCGTGGTAAAGCCTTCCATTTTCACCTCCCGACGATACCTTCCACGCTTTGACGCAGCACTGCACACATTCTCCTGCTCTATTAGTTCCATACGCACCTTCGGAAGAAAACCAACAGAGCAACATGTAACTGGTTAAATAGACTTTTGTCATTTGAATACATTTGTGAATAGCAAAACTAATGGTTGTATAAAGTATTGCCTTACAGTGATTTGGTCACCAATATAGTTGTGCAGAATGGCTCTGATTTCTATCTGCTCTCCAACGACTGCAGAGTAAGGAAGTCTAAGATCAATGAAGAACTGTTTAAACACAACGACCTCTAATGGTTGTCCGACACAGATGCCTTTAAAGAGAGATAAAAGCAATAAATCAAAGTGACTGACACCTGAAGAGCATTTGAGAATAATGTATTTTACTAAAAACTCACCATTATTTTCTGAAAGGCTAATCCCTGTAAACTGCCATGTTGTGATGGAGTCTTTTAAAAGAATACGCCTGTCAACTGTGTTGGTTACACTAAAAACAGAAAATAAATACATTTGAGGTTTCAGATTTCCTTTTACAATTACTGTATGTTTATCTTACCAATCTGTACACTGAGGAATATTGAAAGTAACCCATTCCCAACTTTCAGGAAATTTTGTTCGGGATGTAATTTCACTGCTGTCCATGTAACTATTATCCTCCTCACCTAAAGAGAGAGAAATGTATTTGAATGTAAAGTAATGAGAACATTGTGAGTATAAATGTTGCTTTTGTTTTCTCACTGCGAGCGAGAATAAGGCTGTCTTCCTTCAGTTCACTGCGTTGCTTCTGAAGCTCCAGACAGCAGTGTAGGAAAGCATCCTCACAGGCTTTACCATCAGTGATGTACAATTTACGTACTTCACAGGTGTATGAAAGAGGGGTTGACTTCATGCCGTCCAAACAACACTCTCTCTGCACTGGGTCTTTATAGGTACTCGCTAAAAGTGAAAAGAAGGAAACATTAAGTTGTGAGCTTAGAAACCACACAGTTTATTTCATTAGCTACAGCTACTTACTCAAAGAGGTTTTTACATCAAACAAAGTGCTGGCGCGCTTTTTCCTGGCCGGAGAGGGGCAATTAATCTCTAGAAATAAGAAGAATTGATGAGGAATCTGTAGTGATTTTAAAGATTTCTTTTTCACAAACGTCTAATTCTTGAAGCGATGGTGAGTTACCTTGTCTATAAGGGGTCCCAGAAGCAGTGTCTGTATGAAATATAAGCCCTGCATCAAAAAACACGCCGATGCTGGTTTTCCCTCCTCCTGGTGTGCAGCCTGTGTCAGCATTCTCTACAATCTCCCACACCTGAGCACAGGCACAAGAAAACATTTACAAGACGAGGAATGGGAGTTTGTCAGGAAATGAGATTCAGATGATCTATAAATAATAAAAATAACACAAATGAACCTTTTTCTGTGTAAGGCGATGCTTGTTGTTTAAGACATAGACACCTTTGTCCACTGCCACCAGCCCCACCTTTGCCCCTGGGTCTCCAGTGACCTTTAGATCAAAGGTCCTTCGGGGCTCATAGGATGGGATAGCTGGATTCTTTGGTTCAAGCTTTAGCTGTAAATAAATAAATAAATGAACAAGGAGTCATTCTTATTAATTTTCTGTATTTTTTTAAATTGTTCATATGATGGGCCAATCTGTGTGTAATTGAAGTCAGTGCAGTTTTCTATACATCCAATAGATGGAAATGTTGTACTGAGTATGCAAGTTCATTTGAGTTTGCACAATTTGTTTATTTTATATTTTTTGTACAACATTATTAATGTTATTTATTTTTATATATTGACATGATTGTTTTGTTTCAATATAAAATTTGTCCTGTATATATTTTGTTTAATGTACAACAAAAACGCAGGTACAACCTTCCATCTGCTAATGTAAAAGCCAGCAGCAGATCCATGTGTTGGACTGAACATGAAAACATTCTAAAATATTATGAGTTTATGAACTTAAGATATAAATATTAACCTACCAGCCTCTGCTCACAAGCAGGCCAAAGTGTTCTACGGTGTTTTTGTTGTTTTGGTAAAGATCAAATTTAAACATTGTGAAAAAAGTGTTTTTAAAACTGTTTTTGCGTGTGACTGAGGCTGGCATACTGTGTATTATTAGTTTAATTTAGTGTATCTCATGTACACTACTCCCCCTGCAGTCATTTGAGGTAAATTATTTAAAAAGAGAATCCCTTAAAGGAACTTACCGTGCCCATGCAGGAGTCATCAACATCCACCCAAACAGAGTCTGAGACCACTTCATTGGCGTTTATATGATAGTAGACTATGATTCAAAATGATGGCAGCATTTTTTTAGTAACTGGAATATATTTAAAAACCTGCACTTGGCCCGCTGATCTGTGTCTCTGAAAGTGAACCAGCTGACCTCTGCTCAGGATCTAGATGCAACAGATACATACTTTTTACCCAATGTCCAAATTTATATTGTGCATGTTTGATGAACACAGCAGCAAAGTGTCACTCACCAGGTATGTAAGTTCATGGACTTGGTTGGGTTCAATGTTCATGTTTATTTGAACCTTAAGATCAGTTCCTAATTTTACATCAGCTGAGTTTACATCTACAATAGAGTTACAAGGAAACGTCACAAAAATCATAAATGATGCTACCTTTGCCACTAAGATTAAATAAGTGGCACTCACTGATGTGGATGTATTTCTTGCTTTTGTTTTCATGAGGTTTAGCCACCATTGTTTCTGATGTCTGCCTGTTTGCTGGCAATCTTAAATCATTGGTCCTTGCCTAGAATTAGATTATGGATTATAGTTATGAACATGTAAAAAAAAATACAAATAAAATTATTACTACAAAGTGTGCTTACACATTTTAAACAAAAAGTATAATTCATAGTCTAGCAGATATAGTGGATGTGGTATAGCACGAAGTGCTATAATCCTATGAATGAATGGCTATATTATGTCTAAACATTTGTCACATACAGTAATACTCAGACTGCTTTCTGTTGGGCGTGTGTTGATGGACAGACTGGCCCTGCCATTGGCTCTGGTAGTTCCCTGCACATTTCCAGGCTCCACCACCACCTCAACATCTACTGCTGGACTTCCATCAGGGTTGAGAACACTGACCTTTAAGAAAACCAAGGAAAATGTTCATTGATTGAGACAAAAAGGACAGTTTTACTTTAAAAAAAAAACAACAACTTTTAACTGTGGACATGTGCACATACCAAAACATCAAATGGCTTTCCTGGTTTGAAATATTTGGGTGTTTTCTTGAAGTTGATGGAGTAAGGTGATGTAACTTTTCGAATGTTTCTTAATTCTGACTCTACCATTTCACTTCCTGTGAGAGAAACATATGCAAACAAATACTAATGATGGAATGATGTTTGTGTTGGTGTCCTGTTATAATTACTTTTATGTATAGTACATGTTTGCTTGTAGGTCAGCTTGTTCTTACCACTATCTGTTAACACACTGGCAGTCACAAATAAGGATTTCCCAACCAGTTCATCAATGTTTGTGAAGGTCTTTAGGATGTGCTCTTTCTTCAGTGTAGCCTGTCCAATACCATTACTAATCTAATGGGACACAAAAACAAATTGTATTGAAATGAATAAACATGTATATGTTTTAACTTATAGTACTTTAGAATGCTTAATCCATAAATCTTATTTAGTTGTATGTAAATTAGGAAAACATGGATGTTCTCACTGGGATTCTTTGTATTGAGGCAGGGAAAGCTTTTTTATGTTTATCTTGCATAACTCCAAACACAACATAGGCCATGCCATTCACTTCTTTTCCAAACAGATATCTGGAACCAAAAACATGGCATGTGCATTATGACTGGCATGAATAAATTGAATTTTAAAAACAGCACAACAGTCATCCACCTCGTTTCTACAAAATAAATTCACAAAATGAATTGTTACTGACGTTGCTTTGACGCTGACTGTGAATGTCTGGCTGTCCACGTAGTAGAAAGGGGTTTCTAAGGCGGTCACCTTCACCTCAAAACTTGGCAACACTGAAAGCATTACATATTTGGTGTTCACTTCGAAAAAAATATCTCGACAGCTGCCTGTCTGACTTCTGTAGTGACATACCGTATTTTCTGACTTCAAACTCGGCAGTGTAGGTCTCCTGTGGGTTGCTTTGAAGCCGTGCGACCACTTTCCATTGCCCAATACTTCACATGAACACACACAGTCTTTAGTAACAGCCCAATAATGTGGTCAAATGAGTCCTACAGTATATAAAACATAATAACCTGACAATTTCACCAAATTGATAATTTCCCGTGTGCATCCCCAATTCTAGTGCGACGAGGTCAAGTGGGATAACAATTCCTTCAGGGGTCTGAAAGTGAAGCAGAGTGAAAGTGTGAATAAATATGTCATATGTTTTATCACTTAGTTACATTTCTTTAAGCTCTATGTGTGCTGATCATGTACAAAAGTCCAATACCACAATCTCAATGGAAATAGACGCAGGGTTTCCTGTTGATTCATCTCTCCCAATCGGCTTCATTCCCGGCATCAATGCAAAAATCCTGAAATGAACTGAGATAGAAGCAGAGGTTACTTATCTGCTTGTGTCCAAGTTATTTGTTCGTAAAAATTGAGGTAAATGTACATAAATGTATAATTTAGATTAGTATTTAAAATACCTAAACTGTCAGGGACATAGAGGGTCTTGTCTGTCTGGATGAAAAGGTATCCCGATTGAAATGAGACTAAGACCACTTTCTCCAGCGTGTAGCCCGGGAATATCGCTATTAGGTATACATACTGTTTCATCGTGGGATCCTTACTAAAACCATCAGGAGGAATCTAAAACCAGCAACAATTCAGTAAATTGTGATTTGACACAAAATAATTTTTATTAAATTAGACAAATTATTTTAAAAAGTCAGTGTTAAGTTTACCACTAGCTCTCCTAGTGCTTGGTATTTGTTTCCTGAGTTTAGCGTCACAGTTGTTGAGTACAGTTTTGTGTTTCTTGTTGGATGGTTCCAGGCAGAGATTTCAACTTCCATTGGTGATGCAGCGCCACATTCTTGACACGCCACAAAGATGTTTTCTGCTGTTCCGACCCGCAACAAGTTTGGGGCAGACATCACCTTTCTGTGGGAAAATATGTCATAGAAAAGTAACGTATAGTCACTGCACCAAGATGCCTAGTGAGACTGATTGTGTCGGTGTTTCTTCATCTTCAGAGACTTAGGCTAATGATAACCCCTGATGCTGTAGATTTTATCATCCAGAGAATTGACACAATGAATGTTTACTCATTGCTCCAGCTAAGATCAATAAAACATTTCATCATTACGGTAAACTCTGTTGTTTGCTAAGTTTGCAAACCAGAACCCAACCAAGGCTCACATTAACTTGAACTGTGACACAATCTGGACTTTTAAAGGCGTAATAATTACTTACTTTGGATTCGTCATGGATGGGCCACGGGAAAAAGATAAGTATACAGAATGAAATAATTGTGGCTTCTCACAGGGATGGACACATAAAGTTATAAGATAATGTATTAGGGGGGTCTGGGGGTCCTTCCCCACAACACTTTTAATAGAATAAGTGTAATTTCCAGTATTCTGGTGTATTTTAACATCTGTTATGATATTACTAGAGCAAGAACGGCTATGGGAACAATTCATTTTTATTGACTCTGTTATAAGAATTTTATTCTTATAATTGTGTATATTGTTTATAGTTAGTTGGTGCTCATAGTTCTCTACAGGTCATGTCAAATCATGTTATGTCCTCCATGTTATTCCAAGCATGGTGTAGACATAACTAAAGACATGGCTTGCCGGAGGACTTCTGCACCTGGAGCCTGGAGCTGGGGCCTTGAGGGGAGGGTGTATGCAAGATACACCTCCCACTGACAGCCCCACGGCAGTGATATAAAATGTAATGTTTTGCTTACCTCTGTAAGCAAAACGCACTATGTACCTTTGTTGTATCTGTGTAATTTGCTTCCCTTGCAAGGAATAAAACCTGGCCTTTCGCTTTTTATAATATAATCTGTCTCCGTGTCTCTCTGGATAATATAAGGATATAGAATTCTTTTGGACATATAGAATTCTTATAACATTTGGTGCCGTGACCCGGATTTCAATATTCGTTGTTTCTCATGCAAAGAGGTGAACTGACGTGCACGGAGAAATGCACAAAAAAGCATTTCTTGTAAGTCCCAAGCTGTGCTGTATTTAGCAGTAATGGCCAGATATCCCCTCTGTGTGTGTGTGAACACGATGACGAGATCTGGACTGAAAAAAAGAGAAGAGCAGAGAGACGAGAGGACAGAAAAGACAGTCTGGCTGCGGAACAACTGGACTATTGGACTAAAAATTCAGGTAAACAGCTGTTTAATTTATTTTTTGGTGTGTGCGTGTGTGAGTTTGTAATTACCAAAGCTTCCGGAAGTAGCCTTTTGGAAATCTGACATATGTTGAGCGGGCTGCATGTAGTTTACATCATTAGTTGATGTTTTTCCATGAAGTTGGCCAGCATATGAGATTCTTAAACGCTGAAAGATCGAGAACCTAAATGTCATCTAGGGGTGAGATCCGCTTTATCGAGAACCTACATGTAAAATCCTAACGGGTGAGATTTAAAGCCGAAAAAGTATGTGTTTTTGATCGAGATCCTACATGTAAAATCTTAACGGGTGAGGTTTTAAACGGGATATTCTGATGTTAATCTGGGTTAAAGCTTGTTGTCTTGCTAGATTGTAGTTTGATAGATACCTTATGCTTTGTAAGTCTTCAGGTGTTTCTTGAAACGGACCCGCACGTTAGTTCATTTGGCCGTGACAAGGGCGGGACTCTATGGCACTAGATAGAGCGCCTATTTACAATAAGAGGTATGAGGTCTAAAGAGCTTGTCTAGAGAGCACAGGAATTTATCCTAGATTAATAATCACGTATCGTAATACGCCACAATCGAACTGCCTTGCATAGCTAGTATTGTTGGTTTTAATGGTGCGTTGGACGCACAGGAAAACTCGAGTATTGACCATTATCGAGAACCTACATGTAAAATCTTAACGGGTGAGATGAATGAGTCCGAAGTCAATGTGACTATAAAAAAGGCCTGCCTACGTAGAAGTGATTCCTGCAGATGAGAAATGAGATTTTAAAAGCCCACGAGAGCTTTTGCTGAAAAATGTTCACTGCTGGTGATGCGGTGAGTGAGAGAAAAAAGGAAAAAGCCCACTGAAAGTGAAGGGGCTTATACTGAGAATTGTTGGCAATACTGAGAGTTGTTGACCTAAAAAGTTAAAGATAAAGGTGTGTTTGAGAGAATAAATGTGTTATGAATGGGCCATTGTTGGATGAAGAATGAGTCTAATGATGTGAACCAGAATAACGGTAATGTTTGTGTTTAAAGAAAGTTTGAACAACATGTGAGAGAAAGGTAGCTTCCATAAGCTATTTTTCTAGTTTGAGAAAAAACAGAAGCAGAGAAGAGATTTTGAAAGAAGTACACACATGTACTTCAAAACACTAATCATTTGTATTTTGTTTAAATGTTTATGGGAGCCTCTAGGTATCGGCCTCCCTCCCTCCGGAAAACAGTGCTCTCTCCAACCTTTATCTGCACCCCACCTCCCACCTGCGGATTTTCGGCTGAGAAAAAAGAAAAAAAAAGCTGCAGCAGCAAACACGGAAGCGGTAAGATAAACAAATTCAGACAAACGTTTATTTGTTTTAAATTTTGATCTATTGAGATTGACCAAAAAGGTATTTGTAAAGTGTGTTTGCAAATTGGATGAAACTTGAAATTAATATGAATGTAATGTATTTCTCTGAGGAAAAATGCACAATTGAGAGCGAGGTGGAGGTGGGCGTGACAGAAGAGAGGGCACTGAGAGGAGGAGGAGGGGGTCGAAACTGGGTCCAGACGAGAGACGAGGGGAATGACCTCATGAACTGACCGCTTCAACTAACAGGTCAGGTACATAAACACATAAAGACACGTGTAAATACAGACACATAGAGACAAACACAGACACATGAGACACACATCTACAGAGGAGAATGTGATTTTGGTTTATGAGAGAAAATAATGAGTATTCTGTTAAAGAACAGAGTTGGTTTTGTATTTTATGTGACACGTTCGTGTGAACATTAAAGGTTTAAAGAAGTTAAAGATCCAACACTTGGATAAAATAAAAGTAGTGATTGATGTTTTGCTAAACAATGTTGTGTATCTATTAGTACGAGAACTAATAGAGGTCCTTAATATCAGTGTGGTTCAAACACACGGTATAACGCCAATAAAAGAATGAAAATGAATACTTTGTAATTGGAAGAATTTAAATATGCGTCTTAAAATTGAATTATGAGAGTAAGTTTATAAAGATAATATAACTTTATAGTTATGGGCCATAAGCTCATATTTAAAAGAAAACACGGTTAACAGAACCTAAGTAAAGGAAATAAACATTTATGTATTTCTCTGGTTTGGTTCTAACAAAGTGTGAAAATGGAGAAAGTGGATTCAAAACAACCACTGTTTGGATTCAAGGAATGTTTAAAAACAAGATAACATTCTATGCACGTCAAGGTAACAGGGGCTTCACAGCACCCTCCTTTTTGCTCCCAAGAGCGAGAAATGTTTTGTTTGGGTTTTTGTTTTTTTTTTGGCTCCACAGACATGGTGGGAGCCTTTACATTAAACAAACTTTGAATGTTGAGAAGAATACTGAGTTATGAATGTCAGTGACAGAAACAGATTGCACTGAACTAATGTGTTAAATAAAGTTTATGATGCTTAATTATGAAAACTGTTTGACCTTCGGACAGGTCTGTTGATATGAATAAAGTCCACATTTGAGTTTTATTGAATGTATGAAACATGATTTGGTAAACTAAACGATTGAATGAATGAGATTGAATATGGTTTTGGAGAAGAAAACCTTAAAGTTTAAGTAATTGGAAAATTGAAATGAAGATAGTTCAAAATAAATAATAATCATTATTTATTTTGGTACTTTATAATTAAGGTATAGTGTTATCTATGCAATAAAGATTTAAACTGCAATGTAAATTGGTAATCTGGTTTTGGTGATTAAAAACACATCTATATGTTAAAACAGTTCAAACTGTTAAAACGATCTTAAAGGTTTGATTTGAAAAATTGAAAGTTAATGAAAAATAAGTGAATAAAAGATAATTGTTAAACTAACAAGGTGAATTGTTAAAGTTTAAGAGCATATGCCAATGGCTTGCTGGGTTTTAATCAATGTTTGAAGTGATTTTAGATTTTTTTTTTTTTTGAGTACAGGGACTAACACAAGGTCCTTTTGAACAGACGTTAAGTTTTGTTTTGGTTTTGGGTTTTATCAAACTTTAGGTCGTTGTAACCTAAAGAAAAAGAAAAAAACAGGTTGAGATGTTACATTTTATTAAATGAACAGTAATGATGATTACAACTTTGGTGAATTTGAATAAAGAAAGAGAGACACGTTATTTTAATTTTACACTTGATGTTTAAAGTTTCTGTTTAACATTGAGTGAGGTGAATTCTTTATGTGGCAACTGAATGCCAAATTAGTGGAAATATAAAAATAGTAATTGATGACATTGTTTTATGTTACGTTTAAATTAATATGGGAAAAATACAAAAACGAACTGGTTTATTGTATTGAGCACCTGGTGGTAAAACTGAGTTTTACAGAGACAGTATAGAACAAATCTATACTGAACACAATCCTGAAGAAATTTTATTTAAAAATAAAGCAGAATTTAAGAGGAAATTTGTTGATTTTATGTTTGGTCTTTCATTTAAAAAAAAAAAAAAAAAACCGACAGTCACAAAGGTGCTGGTGTTTTGGAGGAAAGCAGAGTGAACAGAGCAGAGGCTTTGTGGTGTGTTCAAGACATGCTGCTGTTACTGGTTTAACCCCAGAGAGAGGGGTCTGACCCAAGGGTGATTAAGAAATTTTGTTTTGAAGTAAGAGAAAAATGTGTTTTCTTTCTAAAGAAAGTAATTTGAGGTAAATTAAACAATATTTTGAGAATATTCTAATTTAAAAGAACATGTGAAATAAATTGTGAATTGAAGGTGAATGTTTAAAAGTTTGTGAAAATAGATCATGAGAAACCAGATCTGATCTATATAAATTATTTTTGTTTGCATCAACTGAGTTAAAATTTGTCAAATTGTGGATGATACCAATTACAGTTACAGGTACAGACCTACAACTAATGGTAACTAAAAATAAAACTGAACTAAACAAAGTGAAGTTTTAAATATAACATAAACAAAAGTGATGCTATTTGGAAAACATAAAGAAGATGAATAATTAGAAATGCTAATTAATGAAATAACAATTTAAGGTGGTAATTGGAAAAAAACAATCTGTTTTGATTTTATTTTTGATTTTTGTTTTATTTTGTTTCATTTTTGTTTCATTTTTGTGGTATTTTGAGCCATGGTTGTCCCACGTCTCAAAAAGGGGGGAGATGAAGGTTTAAACAAAGCTGTGTTAAAGTGCTGAAGGGATGCTTGGTTAACCTAATGGTTAGCATGAGGCTGAAACAACAGTGTTTAATATAGTTAAAAGTTTAAATCAAATAATGAAATAAAGAAAGTTGACAGGACTTTTCTGGAGAAGCACTATTTAGTCTGATTAAACCTTTTCAGATTAAAGTAGATTTCCAGCAGACCATATCTGTGGAAACAGGGTTTATCTGCTGTTTCAATTTTATGGTTTGATCATTTTAGGGGCTTTTATGGTTTCGTTTGACGAAAACCTAGGAGGCACTTTCTTTGGGTCTATAATGTCAGAGAACGTTCTGATTTGTTTGTTTGTTCTTTATTTGGATGGAAGCCAACTACAACAAGTATACCAGTTCAGAAAAGGAGTTTTGACAATTAATATAGCCACCACCAGTAAGAGCTAATATTAACAGAGTTCTTTGAACTTATATCATCTTGGTTTACACCTGTGAAGGGAAGCACACCTGTGAGCAGGGCTAGTGACGGGGGTCACATGACTTCCTGTGACATCACTCTGAACTTGACAAACGTAGAGATCAGGGACAGGTGCAGTGCAAAGCAGAAGTCTGGAGGTTTTGTGAAAGTAAGACCATTAGACCAGCGTTGCCTGCTGACCGGAAACATGCGCCTTAAAGGATCCTCGTTTTATTTGTGTTCACATACAATGTGACGGAGAACATCGTGAGTGGAAACTCACACTTTAGGAGCCAAACAGCAGCTCCCTCAGGTTCATTTGAGAGCCCCATTTACATCGACAACATAGGTGTCCTTTGAAGGTGTCATGAATGAATATAAGGCTAAAATTAAATTAGCATTAGGATTTGAATTTTTACCATTTGGGACAATTTATGAAAAGGTGGATTAAAGTATATAAAGTATATTTATAAACAACAAAGGTTTATGAATTGTACGAGAGATGCTGTAACTGTTAATTAAAACTGGAAATGAGAGAAAACTGGTCCAAGGACTGGACAGAACTAAATAGCACTGAGCATGCTTTTAGCTGAAGAGGGGGGATCTACACAAGGATTTCCTCCAAAGTAACACAAGACTAGTTACAGCAGAACTAAAGTCTTTAAGAAAGGACTTCAAACTCTAACAGAGGAATTAGAGTATTCTGGAATAGAGAAATTCATTTTGACCTGGTTTTAAAACATATTTGGAAGATTTACTGGGATTTTAGAATCTGTATTGAGATACAGTACATGTACTTGTTGTTGCACTTCCATGTCTAATAACGTTTGTTTATGTTGCTTTACATGTACCGGAGCTTGTTGGTGAGATTGATGAATGTGGCCATTGCTGGGTCAACATTCCTGGACATGCACCTGCCAAACGACTAAGGTCAAGGCTTTGACCTCAGATGAACACTTTGATATCTGAGGGACGTTATTGTTTGCATGTACACCAACGGGACAACAGCTCCAGGACGGATCATACTACAGACCTAAGGGCCGTATGGTTCATTGAATTGATTATGCTGAAGAGAATTGATTTTAATCATTATGAATGTGCATAAGTCTCACTCCATGTGTTTTTCTTTTCGTTACAGGGACAGAAATGGACAGGCAGGGACAGGCCAGAGATCTTGAGTCCAATGGGTCGACCAGCTCAACCTCTGGCAAATTTTTCTACTTTATTTTGGAGTGACACTGTGTTTTGATTTATGATTTATGGACATTTATGATTTATGGACTTTAAAGAATTTGACTTTGAAGAATCAGTGCATTACTCTGTGGGTTCCCATTTGATTTGAAACATATTCCATTATAATCTTTTGTTATGTTTGTTTTGACATGTGTTGTAAGTTAATCATTTGAAGTGATTACATACGTTTGATGCTTGATGTTTGTGTTTTGTCACCGCTTTGGGGCAAGGGGTGGATAGAAGAGTTTTTCCCAGCTTTAGGTCATTTTACCAATGGGTCAAAATGTTCTTCTGGCTAGGTCAACGCCCTGCTGGGTTTTCGCTTCTGTCATAGTTTAAAACTCAAAATCAAGCTAGTAGGTTGTTTATGCTAATTGTTATCAGCATAAAGAGGGGAATGTTATAAGAATTTTATTCTTATAATTGTGTATATTGTTTATAGTTAGTTGGTGCTCATAGTTCTCTACAGGTCATGTCAAATCATGTTATGTCCTCCATGTTATTCCAAGCATGGTGTAGACATAACTAAAGACATGGCTTGCCGGAGGACTTCTGCACCTGGAGCCTGGAGCTGGGGCCTTGAGGGGAGGGTGTATGCAAGATACACCTCCCACTGACAGCCCCACGGCAGTGATATAAAATGTAATGTTTTGCTTACCTCTGTAAGCAAAACGCACTATGTACCTTTGTTGTATCTGTGTAATTTGCTTCCCTTGCAAGGAATAAAACCTGGCCTTTCGCTTTTTATAATATAATCTGTCTCCGTGTCTCTCTGGATAATATAAGGATATAGAATTCTTTTGGACATATAGAATTCTTATAACAGACTCTCATATTTAAAGATAGACTGTTAAAGGTAAATAAATAAGAATTTCCCAAGACACTGGAGGCAGACATTTATCTAAAACATATTTGGCTTAAGCACTGACACTTTAATTATCTATAATAATAATAATTGTGACTAAAAACTATTTGTGTGAGTGAGGTAATTCTGCTTTTAAGACAAATATGAATTGTTATAAAAGCTGTATGATTTTTAGCATAAATATGAACAAAACACTCAATTTACATATTTTTTTTTTATCTTAAAATGTCTAATAAGGGCAACTGTCGGTTATGGGCCCTTAGAACGAGTGGACTTACAGTGCAGCACCATCAGCGACAGAAGAGATTGATGCCAAGCCCAGAGAGGCCAGCAGCCACAGTAGAGTCCTGCTGCCCATCTTTCCAACAGACCTGCTGCCAGTGTACCGCCTGGACTTTTTTTTATCCACGTCTTTCCCCCTACACACCCGTACCAAAGGTTCATGTGCTCAGTAAACACAAGCACAAATACCCATGATTTCCCAGCAGCAGTTGAGAAAATAAAAATATACACAGAAAATCAGTGAGGGGTTACATGAAATCCACATTGAACACATTATTATTGTTCTTAAAATTATACTGTCATGCAGGTCATTAAGTTTCATATAATATTTGCAGTAATTGAATGTATTTTTAGTGTCTTTATTGTAAGGGTTCTTTATTGTTCAGGCTGATGGTCAAAAAATTACACAATGATAAAATGGTCCGTTTTTTTGAGTTTGTATTGGAGAGACTACACAAGCTAAGTTTTTAAACAATAATAAGCTGTTGTCCTGAACTATATATTGTCCAGGACATCTCGACACAATATGTACCTCGATACTTGGGTCACAATATGATACATGCCTTCAGTTGAGTACGATACTATACGATACCAATATATCATGTCCTATAATGCATTACTCATCATCAAAATGGACAGCATATATATTAAATTTACTGAAGAGTTTGTGCATACTTCTTACTTTTCAATTCTTACATCACACTTACTATTTCACTTTAACAGCCTTAACAGCTCATGCACAAATCATTCATTTGTGTTCAAGTCATTTGTTACTGAACTAAAATGAAATAAGAAAACAAGTGACTCACTGGTCACTGACACATCTTACAAAGCTTGGAAAATTCTAACCATTGGCCCGACCAAGTATACATAATACTTAAATACAATAGTGACAGCACATGTACAATTCATCTTCATAAATGTTTGTTCCTTGTTCCTGCAAGAAGCGCTGATCTAAATTAACAGTGTCTTTCAGACAGCGTTGCTCAACACAGCCACAAGGCAAATATAGCTATTTTTATTAATTTTTATCTGCTCAATGCCAACACAAAACAATAATAGCAAACAATAGCAGCAAAATGTTTTTTTTTTTTTATATGGATTTTTTTCAATAGCTTCTAGGTAATGTGACCTAGTCACATCAGTCCACTTTATAATCATAATACTAGTCTAGTGGTGCACATCTCTCATATAAAATGCAATAAAAGATAGACAAGACAAGACATTTATTTTTGTATGGCCCAATATCACAACAACAGTCGCCTCAAAGGGCTTAACAGACTGCACTAGACAACATCCCCTGTCCTTAGACCCTCCATCAGGGTAAGGAAAAACTCTAAAAAAACCCAGCCGGGAAAAAAGAGAAACCTCAGGGAGAACCACAGAAGTAGGGATCCACTCCCAGCTCGGACAGGCCGTGTAGGAATGTGTCCAGGACAGTTGAAAAATACATAGAAATACACAAACATATTCACAAATAAAAACATTTATATTGGCAGTGTCCAGTGTCCACTCTGAGTGTGCAATAGTGGTTGGGGCTGCAGCCAACATCAAGGTAGATGACAGATGGGTGGGGGCCCTCACACTGGAGCACAGGCGGGGGGGTTGGGCTACCAATGTTCATTGGTAGGCCATGGATCCGGAAGACATTCTGGAGTACTAGTTCAGCTGTCTCCTTTGCTGAAGGCAACTTAGGCAGGGCTACGAGGTGAGCCATCCTCGAGAAGCGGAGTCAGAAGCAGATCACCGTGTTGCCATTTGATTCCGGGAGACCTGTAACAAAATCCAGGGACATGTGAGATCAGGGTCGTCTGGGGACCGGAAGTGGTTGAAGAAGACCAGATGGAGCATGACGAGAGGGCTTCTGCTGACTGCAAATGGGACAGGCAGTAACGAACGCACGAAAATCTTCCTCCTCCTTAGGCAACCAGAACCGTCGTTGGAGAAAGGAGAGTGTCCGCCGAATCCCGGGATGGCAAGTGAGTCGAGACGAGTGGACCCACTGAAGGACCGCAGGCCCGCAAGAACAAATAGTTTTCCCTCTAAACAGGAACTGGGGAATGTGATGGTGTTCAATAGGCCAGGTGACGGCTGCTACCAGCTGGGATGAAGGTAAGATGAGATTCACTTCAGAAGATGTCTCCCCCTTCTGAAATTGCCGAGAAAGGGCATCAGGTTTCTGATTCCGGGACTCTGGTCAGAATGACAAAACAAAATTAAACCGGGTAAAAAACAACGACCAACGAGCTTGACGAGAGGTCAAGCGTTTGGCTGACCGGATATATTCCAAATTCTTGTGGTCAGTCCACACAAGAAAAGGTTGTTCGGCTCGCTCCAGCCAGTACCGCCATTCTTCCAATGCTAGCTTGACCGCCAGCAGCTCCGTATTACCTACGTCATAGTTCGGTTCAGCGGGGGACAGGCGTCTCTCTGTCACCGTCTCCGCTGCTGCGTGGTTCTCCCGGTGAATTGGCAGAGGCGCGGCGCTAGCAACTTTTAGCCTAGCTCTTCCAGCTTGGTCCTCAGAAAACGATTTTGGACTCACCCCTCTGGCTGCGTGGTTCGTCCACGAGTCCTCCACAGTCCTCTGAAACAAGGACGTTTTCAAGGCGTGCTGCAGTGCGGCTTTTCAGCACTTTTTACTAGTTTTTCCCAAACTCTTATGTGCTGCCACCTTCAATGCCGTTACGTATTTTCGCGCTCCTTGTTTCTCTTTTTTTTTTCTCTCCCTCTACGCACTAGTGTGCGTCATTACGTACCTCCAGCAAATCAAATTTACATTTTACATTTACATTTATTCATTTAGCAGACGCTTTTATCCAAAGCGACTTACATTACATTACCAGTGTTACAGCCACTGGAGGCAAGGTGGGTTAAGTGTCTTGCCCAAGGACACAACGACAGTATGAACTGTGGGGAGAGCGGGAATCGAACCTACTACCTTCCGGTTGAAAGACGACCGCTCTACCCACTGAACACTAGGTAAATATGTATTTTAACTGTATAATAAACAAAATTATCATAAATTAAATTACAATGCCTCAATGCATTATAATCAGTGTTGGAAGTAACGGCGTTAGAGTATAACGGCGTTACTAACGGCGTTCATTTTTTTTTCAGTAACGGAGTAATCTAATTACTTTTCCCATTGTTGTAACGCCGTTATTGCTGGAGAGAGCAGGGGTGGGGATGATGACACCGCTGCAAAAGCGATGATTGGCTGACGCGGTCTCACTGACTTTCACCTAACACAAGACAACGTCAGCGACAATGGCGAGGAGCCGGGGAAATTCAAAGGTGGCGGAGGAGTATTTTAGAATAGATTAATGTATTATTCATTTTTTTTGAGAATGAACAACATGTTAATCTACAGAGAGAATTGGATTGTGTTTTGTTTATTGTGCAATAAATTACAGGTACAGAGATTTGCACTACTTAATGGCCAGGTCTCCCTTTGTTTCTTTTTACACAGGTTTACATTTGTGTGACTTAATTTTCCCCCTTGAATTTTATTTTCAATATTTATTTTTTATATGTTTTTATTTCTATGTATATCATATGGCAGACTGCAATCTATTGAGTTGAAATAAATACCAAATTTTCTAAAATACTATAGTGTTTTTATTCTTCAATCAGTTAATTTAAACATTTTTGATATTTAAGCTGTTATAGAACATAAAAAATAACTTCAGTTACTTTGCTGAGTAACTGAGTTACTTTTACAATGTGGTAACTGAGTTACTAACTCAATTACCTTTTGGGAGAAGTAATTTGTAACTGTAACTAATTACTAAGTAAGATGACCAACACTGATTATAATAATGAAAAAAGGTAAACATTAAACAGAATATCCTGATAAACCAATAATCAGGTTATTACAGACATAATAATAAAAA
This sequence comes from Perccottus glenii, assembly GCA_024416835.2. NCBI lineage: Eukaryota > Metazoa > Chordata > Actinopteri > Gobiiformes > Odontobutidae > Perccottus > Perccottus glenii. Next base: position 22,928,096 of record CM044549.2, read on the forward strand.
ATGTAATTCTGTATTTTACAGTTTTGTAAATATTAATTTGTAGATGAATTATGTTTTGTTATAAAAATGGTATATTTGTAGTTATACATTTTATGAATATACTATAATAATAATACTAAAGAAAGAAAGATCACACATTTACACAATAACCATTATGTAGTATGTAGATACTACTTTTGCTACTTGTGTTTAAAAGTAAAAGTGTGTTCTTTGTCCTATAGATGTCTTCCAGATTAGCCAACGGAATAGGATGGAAAATAAAGAAATGTGCAGATCAATGTCACCACCATTAACATTGGTTAAAAGTGAGGCTACATCACATCATTGATTTACCTCCTTCTACATATGAGAACATTTATTGGCATAAAACATATTTTCAGTAGCATTATAATCCAGCCCAGTAATAAAATGGAAAATATGGGTTAATGACACATTTATTATTTTACACTAAATTATTATTAACTAAATTTATACATTGCTTTATGGGGTGCCAAATGTAAAAAATAGGTTTAAACTTGTTAACTTACGTTTTCTGAATATAAGTTTCTTTACATTTAAGAATTTCTGTACAAATGACCAATAAGTTTAAATATTATAAATAATGTTAAATTTAAAGGTTATATATAAAGCTAAATGTTAAATATATATCTAAATGTTAAATAAAAAGGTGCACTTTTTAGGGCTTCACATTGCAGTATATTTAGTCTTGTTGATGTGACTCTTGAAGTGTAGTGTAGTGCCCATAATAGTTTTCTGCCAATTTTTTTCAAGACAAACACATTAAACACAATAAAATAAGGCATCAATCTGCTTTTTCCAGGTGTTCACAAAACAAAAGTTTATTTAAGTGAACTGTTCATAGGGTCACACTACTAAACAAAATACAATATATGTATTTGTACATTATACAAAAGATGGAAACACTGCCATTTCCCAATTGCCAGGATCCTTCCTTTGGAGGAGGCCCCTCCAAAGCCAAGGCTAGAGTCTTAGAAAACTCCTCAGAATCCTTTGGAACTTGTAAACTTGTAATTTTATTCATTCATTCATTCATTCATTCATTTTCTACCGCTTTGTCCCGTTAGGGGTTGCAGGTGACTGGAGCCTATCCCAGCAGCTTTGGGCCAGAGGCGGGGTACACCCTGGACAGTGGCCAGTTAGTCGCAGGGCTGACATTTAGAGACAGACAGTGACAGACAATCATTCACTCTCACATTCATTCACTAGGGACACTTTAGAGTTGCCGATTAACCTGTACATGCATGTCTTTGGACGGTGGGAGGAAGCTGGAGTACCCGGAGAGAACCCACGGTAACACGTGGAGGACATGCAGACTCCTCACAGAAAGACCAGAGTCGGCCGAGAATGTTTGGGTCGGCCGGGTTTTGAACACACGACCTTCTTGCTGTGAGGCAGGAGTGCTAACCACTCTGCCACGTGCACCCCTACTTGTAATTTTAGTCAAGTAATATTTACATTTTACAGTTTTTCTCGCCTTAGCCCAAGCATAATCTATTATTTTCAAAGGTTCAGACAGCTCCCAGGAAAACCAGGGATTGTGGAGACCTTTAACTCTGAATTACAAGGTGGTGTAGCAGGCCCCAGCAGTAGCACAGGCCCGGTTATTTGACATTACCGTGAAGTTTACGCTTTAAAGCACAAAATGCAGTCCTCCCAGTGCATGTGTCTCCGCGGTCTCAAGGAAGGCGAGGGCCTTTATTGCCGCTTGCGGCTTTAATTTTATTATTCTAGCCCCTAATATTGATGCGCCCATTGATGGTCGGTGCACTTGCACTTCCGACAAAAAGAGGTGTGCATGGCACTACTAGTATTATGATTATAAAGTGGACTGATGTGACTAGGTCACATGACCTGGAAGCTATTGAAAAAAATCCATATAAAAAAAAACCCAAAAACATTTTGCTGCTGCTTTGCTATTGTTGTTTTGTGTTGGCATTGAGCAGATAAAAAATATTTTTAAAAAAAGGTATATATTTGCCTCGTGGCTGTGTTGAGCAGCGCTGTCTGAAAGACACTGTTAATTCTGATCAGCGCTTCTTGCAGGGCAACAAAAGGGAACAAAAATTTATGAAGAATTGTAAATGTGCTGTCACTATTGTATTTTAGTATTATGTATACTTGGTCGGGCCAATTGTTAGAATTGTCCAAGCTTTGTAAGATGTGTCAGTGACCAGTAAGTCACTTGTTTTCTCTTTTCATTTTGGTTCAGTAACAAATGACTTGAACACAAATTAATGATTTGTTCATGAGCTGTTAAGGCTGTTAAAGTGAAATGGAACTACACTATATGCACAAACTCTTCAGAAAATTTTATAAATATGCTGTCCATTTTGATAATGAGTAATGCATTATAGGGCATGATATATTGGTATCGAATAGTATCATTCTCAACTCAAGGCATGTATCGACAGACCCAAATATCGAGGTACATATTGTGTCGAGATGTCCTGGACAATATATAGTTCAGGACAACAGCCTATTATTGTTTAAAAAATCTTAGCTTGTGTAGTCTTTCCAATACAAACTCAAAAAAACTGACCATTTTATCATTGTGTAATTTTTTGACCATCAGCCTGAACTGTTCCTGCATTGGAAACAATAAAGTTAAAATACACTTTTAAAAATGCATTCAATTACTGCAAATACTATATGAAACTTAATGACCTGGATGACACAGTATAATTTTAAGAACAATAATAATGTGTTTAATGTGGATTTTATGTAACCCCTCACTGATTTTCTGTGTATATTTTTACTGAGCCAAATCTTTTTTTCTAGACTGTTTCTCAACTGCTGCTGGGAAATCATGTGTATTCCTGTTTGTGTTTACTGAGCACATGAACCTTTGGTACGGGTGTGTAGGGGGAAGGACGTGGATAAAAAGCAAGCGCAGCTGAGTCCAGGTGGTACACTGGCAGCAGGTCTGGTGGAAAGATGGGCAGAACTCTACTGTGGCTGCTGGCCTCTCTGGGGTTGGCATCAATCTCCTCTGTCGCTGATGGTGCTGCACTGTAAGTCCACTCGTTTTAGCACTTATTTGAGCCATTATTTGGCTTCTAAGGGCTTAAGGATGATTCTAAGGGCCCATAACCGACAGTTGTCTATATTAAACATTTTAAGATTTAAAAAAATATGTTTATAAACTGATCTACGTAAATTGAGTGTTTTGTTCATAGTTATGCTACAAATCATACAGCTTTTACAACAATTCGTATTTGTCTTAAAAGCAGGCTTACCTCACTCACACAAATATTTTTTAGTCATAATTATATATATATATATAATGTAAAGATTTAGAAAGTGGTCCCTTTAATTGATTTCATAGCAAACAGACCAATTTGTCCCAGCCTATAATTTAGGCCATTGTCTTAACAATTAACCTCAAAATATAATTTTGTAGTTACAGAAAGAAATTTAAAAATAAAAAATAATCAAATTAAAAAATAAATAAAAATTCAAGTCCACCTATTACGTTATGTGTAAAATAGAGTTTTAAGTTAAGCTTTGTGGTGCACCTTGTGATGTTACCTTCATCTCCAGGTATGACGAGCTACAATTATTTCTTCCTATATACTTATCTTTTTCCTGTGGCCCATCCATGACAAATTCAAAGTAATGAGGTCAACGTTATATAAAGTGTTACGCCTTTAAAAGTCCAGATTGTGTCACAGTTCAAGTTAATGTGAGCCTTGGTTGGGTTCTGGTTTGCAAACTTAGCAAACAACAGAGTTTACCGTAATGATGAAATGTTTTATTGATCTTAGCTGGAGCAATAAGTAAACATTCATTGTGTCAATTCTTTGGATGATAAAATCTACAGCATCAGGGGTTATCATTAGCCTAAGTCTCTGAAGATGAAGAAACACCGACACAATCAGTCTCACTAGGCATCTTGGTGCAGTGACTATACGTTACTTTTCTATGACATATTTTCCCACAGAAAGGTGATGTCTGCCCCAAACTTGTTGCGGGTCGGAACAGCAGAAAACATCTTTGTGGAGTGTCAAGAATGTGGCGCTGCATCACCAATGGAAGTTGAAATCTCTGCCTGGAACCATCCAACAAAAAACACAAAACTGAAATCAACAACTGTGACGCTAAACTCAGAAAACAAATACCAAGCACTAGGAGAGCTAGTGGTAAACTTAATACTGATTTCTTTTTTTAAATCATTTGTCTAATTTAATAAATATTATTTTCTGGTCAATCAAATCACAATTTACTGAATTGTTGCTGGTTTTAGATTCCTCCTGATGGTTTTAGTAAGGATCCCACGATGAAACAGTATGTATACCTAATAGCGATATTCCCGGGCTACACGCTGGAGAAAGTGGTCTTAGTCTCATTTCAATCGGGATACCTATTCATCCAGACAGACAAGACCCTCTATGTCCCTGACAGTATAGGTATTTCAAATACTAATCTAAATTATACATTTATGTACATTTACCTCAATTTTTACGAACAAATAACTTGGACACAAGCAGATAAGTAACCTCTGCTTCTATCTCAGTTCATTTCAGGATTTTTGCATTGACGCCGGGAATGAAGCCGATTGGGAGAGATGAATCAACAGGAAACCCTGCGTCTATTTCAATTGAGATTGTGGTATTGGGCTTTTGTACATGATCAGCACACATAGAGCTAAAAGAAATGTAACTAAGTGATAAAACATATGACATATTTATTCACACTTTCACTCTGCTTCACTTTCAGACCCCTGAAGGAATTGTTATCCCACTTGACCCCGTCTCACTACAATTGGGGATGCACACAGGAAATTATCAACTTGGTGAAATTGTCAGGTTATTATGTTTTATATACTAGAGGACTAATTTGACCACATTATTGGGCTGTTACTAAAGACTGTGTGTGTTCATGTGAAGTACTGGGCAATGGAAAGTGGTCGCACGGCTTCAAAGCAACCCACAGGAGACCTACACTGCCGAGTTTGAAGTCAGAAAATACGGTATGTCACTACAGAAGTCAGACAGGCAGCTGTCGAGATATTTTTTTGAAGTAAAGACTAACACCAAATATGTAATGCTTTCAGTTTTGCCAAGTTTTGAGGTGAAGGTGACCGCCTTAGAAACCCCTTTCTACTACGTGGACAGCCAGGCATTCACAGTCAGCGTCAAAGCAACGTCAGTAGCAATTCATTTTGTGAATTTATTTTGTAGAAACGAGGTGGATGACTGTTGTGCTGTTTTTAAAATACAATTTATTCATGCCAGTCATAATGCACATGCCATGTTTTTGGTTCCAGATATCTGTTTGGAAAAGAAGTAAACGGCATGGCCTTTGTTGTGTTTGGGGTTATGCAAGATAAAGATAAAAAAGCTTTCCCTGCCTCACTACAAAGAATCCCAGTGAGAACATACTCCATATGTTCCAAATTTACATACAACTAAATAAGATTTATGGATTAAGCAGTTTAAAGTTGTCATGAAAAAGGATATAACAGAGTTAATTCATTTCAATACAATTTGTTTTTGTGTCCCATTAGATTAGTAATGGTATTGGACAGGCTACACTGAAGAAAGAGCACATCCTAAAGACCTTCACAAACATTGATGAACTGGTTGGGAAATCCTTATTTGTGACTGCCAGTGTGTTAACAGATAGTGGTAAGAACAAGCTGACCTACAAGCAAACATGTACTATACATAAAAGTAATTATAACAGGACACCAACACAAACTTCATTCCATCATTAGTATTTGTTTGCATATGTTTCTCTCACAGGAAGTGAAATGGTAGAGTCAGAATTAAGAAACATTCGAATAGTTACATCACCTTACTCCATCAACTTCAAGAAAACACCCAAATATTTCAAACCAGGAAAGCCATTTGATGTTTTGGTATGTGCACATGTCCACAGTTAAAAGTTGTTGTTCTTTTTTAAGTAAAACTGTCTTTTTTGTCTAAATCAATGAACATTTTCCTTGGTTTTGTAAAGGTCAGTGTTCTCAACCCTGATGGAAGTCCAGCAGTAGATGTTGAGGTGGTGGTGGAGCCTGGAAATGTGCAGGGAACTACCAGAGCCAATGGCAGGGCCAGTCTGTCCATCAACACACAGTCTACAGATAGCAGTCTGAGTATTACTGTATGTGACAAATGTTTAGACTTAATATAGCCATTCATTCATAGGATTATAGCACTTTGTGCTATACCATATCAACTATATTATCTGCCAGACTATGAATATTACTTTTTGTATAAAATGTGTAAGCACACTTTGTAGTAATAATTTTATTTGTATTTTTTACATGTTCATAACTATAAACCATAATCTAATTCTAGGCAAGGACCAATGATCCAAGATTGCTAGAAAACAGGCAGACATCAGAAACAATGGTGGCTAAACCTCATGAAAACAAAAGCAAGAAATACATCCACATCAGTGAGTGCCACTTATTTAATCTTAGTGGCAAAGGTAGCATCATTTATGATTTTTGTGACGTTTCTTTTTAACTTTTTTGTAGCTGTAAACTCAGCTGATGTAAAATTAGGAACTGATCTTAAGGTCCAAATAAACATGGACATTGAACCCAACCAAGTCCATGAACTTACATACCTGGTGAGTGACACTTTGCTGCTGTGTTCATCAAACATGCACAATATAAATTTGGACATTGGGTAAAAAGTATGTATCTGTTGCATCTAGATCCTGAGCAGAGGTCAGCTGGTTCACTTTAAAAGATACAGTTCAACGGGCCAAACGCTGCTTTCTTTAATTATTCCAGTTACTAAAAAAATGCTGCCATCATTCCGAATCATAGTCTACTATCATCCAAACGCCAATGAAGTGGTCTCAGACTCTGTTTGGGTGGATGTTGATGACTCCTGCATGGGCACGGTAAGTTCCTTTAAGGGACTTTAGTTAGATTCTCTTTTTCAATAATTTTACATTTACATTTACATTTAGTCATTTAGCAGACGCTTTTATCCAAAGCGACTTACAAGTGAGGATAACAATGGAAGCAATTTTAACAACACAAGGTACAAAAAGCATAAGTGCACAAAAAACTAGTCAGTTTAAACCCAGCGCAGTATACAATGCTAAGGATAAGAGATTTTTTTTTTTTAGAAAGGAATCGATAGAAAGGAAGTAGGACTCAGTGTTTGTCAGTCAGGTGTTGACGGAAGAGATGTGTTTTCAGGTGTTTTTTAAAGATGGCTACAGAATCTGCTGATCTTGTAGCAGCAGGTAGATCATTCCACCAATGTGGAACAGAGCCAGAGAAGGTACGTGAGAGTGATTTTGTACCTTTTGGGACGGTACCACCAGACGTTGTTCATTTGCAGAGCGCAGGGATCTGGTAGGAACGTAGGTCTGTATTTGTGAGTGGAGATATGGGGGTGCAGAACCAGAGGTGGTCTTGTAGGCCAAGAGCATAGCTTTGAACTTGATGCGGGCGTCAACCGGGAGCCAGTGTAGCCTAATGAATAGAGGAGATACGTGCGCTCTCTTCGGTTCATTAAAGACCACTCTTGCCGCTGCATTCTGGATCAGCTGCAGAGGTTTGGTTGTGCAGGCAGGGAGTCCAGCCAGTAGAGCATTGCAATAGTCCAGTTTGGACAAGACAAGAGCCTGGACTAGAATTTGCGTGGAGTGCTCTGATAGGAAAGGTCTAATTTTTCTAATGTTGTAGAGGATGAATCTACAGGACCGGGTGGTGCTGGCGACATGACTTGTGAAGTTTAGCTGATCATCAATTACCACTCCCAGATTTCTGGCAGTGCTGGACGGTGTAATGGTTGATGGGCCTAGTTGAATGGAGGGGTTGTGGTGGGTCTTTGGATTGGCCGGAATCACAAGCAGTTCTGTTTTTGCAAGGTTCAGCTGCAGGTGATGGTCCTTCATCCAAAGTGAGATGTCGCTCAGACATGCCGAGACGCGAGCAGAGACCGCCGGATCGCCAGGATGAAATGACAGGTGGAGTTGAGTGTCATCTGCATAGCAGTGATAGGAAAAGCCATGCTTCTGGATGACAGAGCCAAGGGATGTCATGTATATGGAAAAGAGTAGCGGTCCGAGCACTGAGCCCTGTGGCACCCCTGTATTGAGATGTTGGGACTCAGAGACCTCATTTCTCCAGGATACTCTGAATGACCTATCCGAGAGGTAAGACTTGAACCATTGCAACGCCATTCCAGAGACACCCATCGCCCTGAGAGAGGACAGGAGGATGTGATGATTAACAGTGTCAAAAGCAGCAGACAGATCCAGTAAGATGAGTACAGATGACTTGGATGTTGCCTTTGCCAGTCTCAGAGCTTCGATGACTGAGAGCAGGGCAGTTTCGGTGGAATGACCGCTCTTGAACCCAGACTGGTTCTGGTCCAGGAGGTTGTTCCGTGTGAGAAAGGATGAGAGCTGAGTAAACACAACTCGCTCCAGAGCTTTGGCAATGAAGGGAAGGAGGGAAACCGGTCTGTAGTTTTCAAGCAGAGTAGGGTTAAGAGTGGGTTTCTTCAGTAGTGGTGTGATGCGGGCCTCTTTGAAAGCTGTGGGAAGGACCCAGTGGAAAGAGATGAGTTGATGATGTGGGTGAGAGCAGGCACGACAGATGGAGAGATGGCCTGAAGGAGATGTGTGGGGATGGGATCCAGCGGGCAAGTAGTAGGGTGGTTAGAACTAATGACCTTGGAAACATCTGCTTCAGTTAGAGGAGAGAAGGAAGTGAGCAAACACATATCAGGGTCTGAATGAGCTCGACAGGTGGTGGCGCAGAGAACTGACTGCTGATGGCGGTCGTTTTCTTTACAAAGAAAGACGCGAAATCATCAGCTGTTAAATCCGATGAAGGTGGGGGAGCAGGCGGACAAAGGAGGGCGGAAAAGGTTCTAAAGAGAGTGCGCGAGTCAGGTGAGTTGATTAACCTAGAATGGTAGTAGACAGTTTTTGCAGAGGTGACATCAGCGGAGAAAGTAGAGAGGAGAGACTGGTAGATAGAGAGGTTAGTAGGATCTTTAGACTTGCGCCATTTTCTCTCAGCTGCCCGGAGGCTGGCGCGGTGCTCGCGTGAGAACATCGGATAACCAGGGGCAGACGAGGATGTACGGGCTGGTCTAGATGTAAGGGGGCATAAGTTGTCCAAGCAGGATGTAAGCGTGGAGCACAGAGTGTCGGTGGCGTGTGTTAGTGTTTAAAAGAGAGCTCCTCAGAAGAGGGGAGCGCAGAAGAGACAGCAGAGGAAAAACGGGAGGGACTGAGTGTACGAGGTTGCGTCCGGAAAGTGACCAGCGGTAAAATAATTGCAGTGTCTGGAGAAGTTAGGTCAAGGTCGAGAGTAATAAAGAAGTGATCGGAAGTGTGCAGTGGCGTGACCTGAGTGTGGCGAGTGGAGCAGTATCTTATGTAGATAAGATCTAGTTGGTTACCAGACTTGTGGGTTGCCGATGTGGAAACCTGCTTGAGGTCAAATGATGCAGTTAGGTTAATGAAGTTAGCAGCCTGTGGCTTTTCAAGATGGATGTTGAAGTCTCCTAATACCACCAGAGGGGTACCATCCTCAGGGAAGGATGAAAGAAGCGCATCCAACTCCTCCAAGAAATGTCCAAGCTGACCTGGGGCCGACAGATAACTACAAAATGACTTTTAACAGGGTGGGTGATGGTAACAGCATGGAACTCGAAGGAGCTGTTGTCACACAAGGGTGATAGCTGTTTGAACTTCCAGTCAGTAGGAATAAGTAGTCCGGTCCCTCCGCCCCTTCCAGTGAGGCGAGGACTGTGGGAGAAAGTGTGATTATGGGAGAGGGCGGCGGGAGTGGCAGAGTCCTCTGGTTTGATCCATGTTTCTGTAAGTGCTACAACTGAAAGACCAGAATGTTGAAAAAAAAGCTGTAATGAAATCAGCTTTGTTCACAGCAGACTGGCAGTTCCACAAGCCTATTGGGAAAGTAGAAGGGGCAGTTTTTGACAGTGATACAACAGGCAGATTATTATGGTTGCGTCGCCTTTTGCGTGAAACAGATGATAATTTCCGTGGTGAAATTACTTCAAATGACAGCAGGGGGAGTAGTGTACATGAGATACACTAAAAGCATCAGTAGAAAAAGGGCTCATGAATATATTTTTAATTAAACTAATAATACACAGTATGCCAACCTCAGTCACACGCAAAAACAGTTCTTTTTTAACAATGTTTTATCGGATCTTTACCCAAACAACAAAAACACCGTAGAACACTTTGGCCTGCTTGTGAGCAGAGGCTGGTAGGTTAATATTTATATCTTAAGTTCATAAACTTATAATATTTTAGAATGTCTTCATGTTCAGTCCAACACATGGATCTGCTGCTGGCTTTTACATTAGCAGATTAGAGGAAGGTTGTACCCTTCGTTTTTGTTGTACATTAAACAAAATATATACAGGACAAATTTTATATTGAAACAAAACAATCATGTCAATATAAAAAAAAAAATAACTAACATTTTTTTTTACAAAAAATATAAAATAAACAAATTGTGCAAACTCAAAGAACTTGCACACTCAGTACAACATTTCCATCTATTGGATTCATAGAAAACTGCACTGACTTCAATTACACACAGATTGGCCCATCATATGAACAATTTCAAATATACAGAAAAGTAATAATAATGACTTGTTCATTTATTTTTTTATTTACAGCTAAAGCTTGAACCGAAGAATCCAGCTATCCCATCCTATGAGCCCCGAAGGACCTTTGATCTAAAGGTCACTGGAGACCCAGGGGCAAAGGTGGGGCTGGTGGCAGTGGACAAAGGTGTCTATGTCTTAAACAACAAGCACCGCCTTACACAGAAAAAGGTTCATTTGTGTTATTTTTATTATTTATAGATCATCTGAATCTCATTTCCTGACAAACTCCCATTCCTCGTCTTGTAAATGTTTTCTTGTGCCTGTGCTCAGGTGTGGGAGATTGTGGAGAAGGCTGACACAGGCTGCACACCAGGAGGAGGGAAAAACAGCATGGGCGTGTTTTTTGATGCAGGGCTCATATTTCATACAGACACTGCTTCTGGGACCCCTTATAGACAAGGTAACTCACCATCGCTTCAAGAATTAGATGTTTGTAAAAAAGAAATCTTTAAAATCTCTACAGATTCCTCATCAATTCTTCTTATTTCTAGAGATTAATTGCCCCTCTCCGGCCAGGAAAAAGCGCGCCAGCACTTTGTTTGATGTAAAAACCACTTTGAGTAAGTAGCTGTAGCTAATGAAATAAACTGTGTGGTTTCTAAGCTCACAACTTAATGTTTCCTTCACTTTTAGCGAGTACCTATAAAGACCCAGTGCAGAGAGAGTGTTGTTTGGACGGCATGAAGTCAACCCCTCTTTCATACACCTGTGAAGTACGTAAATTGTACATCACTGATGGTAAAGCCTGTGAGGATGCTTTCCTACACTGCTGTCTGGAGCTTCAGAAGCAACGCAGTGAACTGAAGGAAGACAGCCTTATTCTCGCTCGCAGTGAGAAAACAAAAGCAACATTTATACTCACAATGTACTCATTACTTTACATTCAAATACATTTCTCTCTCTTTAGGTGAGGAGGATAATAGTTACATGGACAGCAGTGAAATTACATCCCGAACAAAATTTCCTGAAAGTTGGGAATGGGTTACTTTCAATATTCCTCAGTGTACAGATTGGTAAGATAAACATACAGTAATTGTAAAAAGAAATCTGAAACCTCAAATGTATTTTTTTTCTGTTTTTAGTGTGACCAACACAGTTGACCGGCGTATTCCTTTAAAAGACTCCATCACAACATGGCAGTTTACTGGGATTAGCCTTTCAGAAAATAATGGTGAGTTTTTAGTAAAACACTTTATTCTTAAATGCTCTTCAGGTGTCAGTCACTTTGATTTATTGCTTTTATCTCTTTTTAAAGGTATCTGTGTCGGACAACCATTAGAGGTCGTTGTGTTTAAACAGTTCTTCATTGATCTCAGACTTCCTTACTCTGCAGTCGTTGGAGAGCAGATAGAAATCAGAGCCATTCTGCACAACTATATTGGTGACCAAATCACTGTAAGGCAATACTTTATACAATCATTAGTTTTGCTATTCACAAATGTATTCAAATGACAAAAGTCTATTTAACCAGTTACATGTTGCTCTGTTGGTTTTCTTCCGAAGGTGCGTATGGAACTAATAGAGCAGGAGAATGTGTGCAGTGCTGCGTCAAAGCGTGGAAGGTATCGTCGGGAGGTGAAAATGGGAGGCTTAACCACGAGGGCTGTACCTTTTATAATAATTCCAATGAAAGAAGGTACATTTAACATTGAGGTTAAAGCCGCTGTTAAAGACTCGTGGCATGGAGATGGAGTTGTAAAGCCTCTACGTGTTGTGGTAAGACTCAGTGGGAAAGCTAAATTAAAAAAAACACACTCTTATCCGAGGCCTGCAGCTAAAGCAATACATTTGTAACATTAGTGCAATTCTTTTTTTTTCCAGCCAAATGGTGTGTTGACAAATGTTGATAAGATTGTAGAACTTGATCCAAAAGGTGAGTTTCACACTGGTGTTAACATGGTAACTGATGTTTTCTTTAGGTACTAAACTCTCTCCCATCTTGTCCCTTGTAGGTGGCACTGAAGAACAAACGGTCAAAAATGTGATCCCTAAAACAAATATAGTCCCAAATACACCATCGAGCACCAAGGTTTTTGTGACAGGTACCATCATTTTTATTGATACAGTATGTGTCTAAAAGTGTCTCTCAATTCTTGATTAAGTTAGTTGAACATCTGATTTCTGTTGCAGGCAGAGAGCAGGTTAGTCCTCTTGTGGAGAGTGTCATCGGTGGGAATGCAATGGGTAAACTGATTTACCAGCCGACTGGATGTGGGGAGCAGAATATGCACCACACAACCTTTTCAGTTATTGCCACTACGTATTTGGATAAAACCAATCAGTGGGAAGCAGTAGGCCTGGAGAAACGCGGTGAAGCTCTCAACCACATCTTAACTGGTGCGTAGTATTTCCAGGTTTTTGTATTATATATCTTTAGTGAGCATCCATCTTTGTGAGTCATCAGAGTTTTTAAAAACTCAAAAGGTTCAAAAGTGGCTTTAAAAGCTTTCAGACTTCTGAAAATGTATTTTTGACTCACCATGGTTGTGTTTTATGTGCTTTCAGGCTTCCGAAATGAGCTTCAGTATGCTAAAAGTGATGGGTCCTTTGCAGTGTGGCCAACTCACAAAAGCAGCACTTGGTAATTCACTGACAGCCTTGTTCAAATATCATTAGATGTGCTTTTTAAATTTATTTTAATGACACATTACCTGTATCTTCTCCTCCTTAAGGTTGACTGCATATGTTGTCAAAGTGTTTTCCATGGCCAACAATCTGATTGCAATAGAAAATGACATAATCTGCAATGCTGTAAAGTTTCTAATTCTCCAAACACAGCAGCCTGACGGCATGTTCAACGAGGTTGGAAAGGTTTACCAACGAGAGTACACTGTATGTGTTATGATACATAAAATAAAACATTGTTAAGTTGATAATGCACAAACAAAAGAGCTGGTTGTTACATAATAATGTGACTGTACCTTTTTGTAGGGAGATGTACTTGGCAGAGATTCAGATGCCTCTATGACTGCCTTCTGCCTCATCGCTCTGCAGGAGTCACGTTCAATGTGTGAAGCAACTGTTAATGTAAGTTTTATCATATCAAGTGTTTAGGCGTTCTTCTTTAATATAGTTATGATTTACACAGATTATGTAAATGTTCTTTTTTTTTCATATGTGCAGAGTTTGCCTGAGGCTGTTGACAAGTCAGTGCGCTACCTGGAAAGGCGCCTGCCCAGTCTTACCAACCCATATGCTGTCGCCATTACATCATATGCCTTGGCCAATGAAAAAAAACTAAATAAGGATATCCTCTACAATTTTGTTTCCCCAGGTTTATTCACACATTTCCACTAATACTATATTCTTTGTTCATTCAAAGTAATCTGTTATAAAATAACAATACTATTTGTATGTGTAAATTTCCACATTTCCACATTTGTTGAATAACCTGCTCCTGTTCTGTAGCCATTTTTAAAAAACGCCTGAAAATACATCTCTTCCATCAACACCTAACTGACAAACACTGAATTCTACTTCCCTTCTATCTATTACTTTTCCTCAAAAAAAAAATATATATATATATTCCTATCCTCAGCTTTAGGTACTGTGCTAGGTTTTTAATTAGTTTTTAACTGACTAGTTTTGGTGCACTAATGCTTTTTGTAACCATGTGTTGTTAAAATATGCTTCCATTGTTTTCCTCACTTGTAAGTCACTTTGGATAAAAGCATCTGCTAAATAACTAAATGTAAATGTAATATGTATGTAAATGTGTGCATAAATTAATTGCCTTAAGAATTACAATGAGAAATAATACTTAATTTAGTTTTTTTTTAAGGTAAATGCTAAAAACAAACTTGTGTGTTTTTTACTCAGAGTTGACCCACTGGGTTTCACCTCAGGGACATGTGTTCACCCTCGAGGCAACAGCTTATGCTCTTCTGGCTCTTGTCAAGGCCAATGTGAGTGTTTAATATTCATCATTCGTTGTTAAAGTCCAGCCCTTTTTGAAAGCCTGGGAAAGTAGAAACTTTGTTGCATTTAAATTAGAGGCCTGTAGTTTTAGCATTTTCAAAAAGCACTAAAATCAAACTATCTGCTAAACTGTGAAAAGACATGACATATGGTTTGTGACCCTTTTTGTTCTTCATAAATACAGGCCCTAGAGGACGCTCGACCTGTGGTCAAATGGTTCACTAAACAGCAAAAATCTGGTGGAGGCTACGGATCAACACAGGTTCCTACAATACATTTTTAGGCTTTGTTTCAAACATAACATTAGTTTAAAACATACTTCTTTGTTCTAGGCAACAATAATGGTGTACCAGGCGGTGTCTGAGTACTGGACCATTGCAAAGGAGCCTGACTATGACCTCGATATTGAACTGAAGGTGCCAGGGCGCGCTGCGCCTTATAGTTACAAATTCAACAGGGAAAACCACTACACCACAAGAACTTCGAAGGTGAGATGAACACAGGTCGACCCTGTTGTTGCATGTACATTTAAAAACACTTCTAACCTGTGTGTTTTTAAATCCAAACAGAAATTTGAAATAAATGAGAACGTGAAAGTAACTGCAAAAGGCACAGGCGAAGCAACTCTGAAAGTAATTTTTGGATCTAAATGTTACCTTCTTTGGCGTTTGTCACATTTCAACTCTCAGAACTTTATAAGCAAAACTAAGATGCACTTAATTGTTTTGCAGTTGTTCACACAGTATTATGCTGTACCCAAAGAAAGTGTTAGTGACTGTACAAAGTTTAATCTCTCAGTGGAATTCACTCGAGGTATGTTTCCTGTTTTCTCTTGGATTAGTTTTCTTCCACAGAAAATTTTAATTGTCTGTTTTGTCTGACCAGAGAAAGCTGGTGAGGATGAAGGAGATATTTACAAGCTCAGAATGGAGTTTTTGTGAGTACAACACAATCATTACAAAATCACTTTTGTACAGGACCCATCCTTTGAGTAATTTTCCCTACAACATTTACTTTCAGTTAAGTATTGTTTTAATTAACTGTTTTTACAGCTTTAAGAATAAGGAGGAAGATGCATCTATGACAGTCTTAGATATTAGCTTGCCGACTGGCTTCATTATTATGTCAGGAGATTTGGAGTTGGTAAGAGTCTTTACAAATCTTTCTCCAACACTGATTTAATGTGTTTTTTTTAATTATTTTTAACAAAAATTGTTTTTGTAACTATACATATAGTTGTCTGAGGGACGTGCCCGTACTATATCTAGATTTGAGATGAACAAAGATCTGTCTGAGAAAGGCTCTCTCATTATCTACCTGGACAAGGTTTTTACATCATCTTCACTTTATTTATATGATTCTTAAATATTATAATATTCTTTTTGATTTTGCCTTTGGTCTCTTGACAGGTCTCTCACAAACGTGTTGAGGAGCTGGCTTTTAGAATGACGCAGACATTTAAAGTGGGCGTTTTACAGCCAGCAGCAATATCTATCTATGAATACTATGATGGTAAGATGAGTTGTTTGCTGTAGGCATACAATTGTTTTCTTTTAACCAAAAGGTTAAAAAAACACTAACCAGTCAACCTTATAGATATAAAATATTAATAGTGCCTTCAATTTACTTTTTTATTACAGAGACAAAATGTATTAAATATTATCACCCAGAAAGGAAAGATGGTCGGATCCTGAGACGCTGTAAAGACGATGAATGTCTATGCGCTGAAGGTATAAACGTTATTTACTTTATGGACCTGTGCAACAAATTGTAGAATTTATTACTTAACGTAGTAATGTATATATGGACAAGACACTAAACAGCAATAATACAATTTATGTTATTGTGTTTACTTCTAGAAAACTGCAGTATGCAAAAGAAAGGTAAAATCAGCAATAGGGCACGCACAGCCAAAGTTTGTGAATCTACAGAGACCAGCAAAATTGACTTTGGTAAGACAAAATCCTGCAGTTAAAGTGTGAAAAATAATATAAATGTTATTGAGGTGACATGGAACATTTCTTTCCTCAGTGTACAACGTAACTCTAGAAAATATTGGATATGATGCGTCTTTTGACACTTATGTCATGCGAATTGAGAACGTCATCAAGGATGGTTAGCATTTGTCTTTACTGAGTTTACAATACAAACTACTCTTGTTTATTTGATATATCTCTTTATACTGCGTACATATCCTGCATACATATTTGATGTCTATAATTTGATATTACAGGAACATATGACAAGAATGCTCAAGGCCAACTGCGCAAATTCCTTAGTTTCTCACACTGCAGAGAGAGTTTAAATCTACAATTGAACAAAGGATACCTTATAATGGGTGCAGCCGAAGACACTCTTCCAGATTCAAGCACTCAATCGTAAGTTTATTTTTGCTTGTGTTTGAGATTTGACTGAGCACAATGACTGAGGCTGTTGAAGAGGAGAATCATATTTACTTGCTGGTCCAACATAAAGCTTGTGTTTTGCATCTCACTCATTCTAGATTTGAGTATTTACTCGGAGAGAGGACATGGATCGAGTTCTGGCCCAGAGGTGTAGAGTGTCAGACTGAGAAACACAGACCTACCTGTTTAGGCATGGAAGCACTGGTTGACACGTATGAGTCTCATGGCTGTGATGCTAAATAAAACAGACTTAGATAAAATGTTTCCATCTTTTGTATAATGTACAAATACATATATTGTATTTTGTTTAGTAGTGTGACCCTATGAACAGTTCACTTAAATAAACTTTTTTTTTGTGAACACCTGGAAAAGCAGATCGATGCCTTATTTTATTGTGTTTAATGTGTTTGTCTTGAAAAAAAAATTGGCAGAAAACTATAATGGGCACTACACTACACTTCAAGAGTCACATCAACAAGACTAAATATACTGCAATATGAAGCTCTAAAAAGTGCACCTTTTTATTTAACATTTAGATATATATTTAACATTTAGCATTATATATGACCTTTAAATTTAACATTATTTATAATATTTAAACTTATTGGTCATTTGTACAGAAATTCTTACTTAAATGTGAAGAAACCTTATATTAAGAAAACATAGGTTAATAAGTTTAAACTTAATTTTCACATTTGGCACCCCATAATACAACATATCAATTTAGTTAATAATAATTTTGTGCAAAATAATAAATGTGTCATTAACCAATATTTTTTATTTTTTTATTGGCTTGGATTTTAATGCTACTGAAAATATGTTTTATGCAAATAAATGTTCTCATAAATGATGGTGACGTTGATCTGACATTTCTTTATTTTCCATCCTATTCCGTTGGCTGATCTGGAAGACATCTATAGGACAAAGAACACACTTTTACTTTTAAACACAAGTAGCAAAAGTAGTATCTACATACTGCATAATGGTTATTGCGTCACATGCTAAATGTGTGATTGTTCTTTATTAGGCCCGAGCCAGTGATGACCGGGAGGGCCTATTGTTTTTGCTCGGAATATTAGGCCCGAGCCGGTGATGACCGGGAGGGCCTATTGTTTTTGCTCGGAATTTTTTTTTTGTTGACCTATGATTCTAAATTTGACCCAGTGAACATGCACAAAAAGTCATTTTTATTGGTCCCAGACTTCAAGCTCGGCGAAAAATTTATGTATTTGAAGTCCCTGAAAAAAAATTACAAAAAATGACTCAGTGGCGACCCCTGGAAAAGTGAAAATACATTGGGCCTATGGAAAAAAAAAAGTAACTTTTTCCAACGTAGAAAAATGAAACTTGATACATCCATAGGACACCTCAGGGCAAACAGAAAAGTCAATGACAGTCACACCCTAAACTTAACAGGAAGTCCGCCATGTGGGGTGAAACGCATGGCCACTAAAATCGCACCCCTTGCGCAAAAAGATGCAAATAATTGTGTTTTAATCTAAATGGCCCCATATTTGGTGAGTATCATCTAGACACGTGTGCCAACCAAAGTTGTGACTTTGTTGTTGATATCTTATCGGGTATGGGTGTGGCAAGCCTGTAACGAGGTGGCCATTTTTGTGAAAATAAAACGTCTCTTAACTCTCAAACGCCTTCTCGGATCGAGTTGGACCCAAAAAGGCGTTTGTGCACATTCATGACCTGAACACAAAAATATGTAAATAAAAGGGTTATCTTTAGAAATGGCTCTCCAGCGCCCCCTACAAACTTATAATGGGACCCAAGAATTTAGTTTGTCATAGAGACATGAAATTTGGTACACACATCTCTTATGTCATGACGAGCATAAAAGCCAATGACAACCACCCCCTATCTATAAATGTGTTGCCATAGCAATGTCCCAAATATTTGGAAAAAAAAATTTGGTCCGACTTAGAATACACCTCTTTTTTAAAAAACAACAAAAAATAGCTGCTTCATTCCACAGACACCAAACTTGGGCAAAATGAGCTAAACACATGTATGGAAAATAGACAAGTGTTTTTCTAGACTTTTTTGCTCGAGTTATATTTTTTTTTATTATAATTCGGTATATATAGTAGTAAAGCTGTATATTTATATTCATTGTACATATTACCTGTAAATCCTGTACATCTCCATATCCTGCACGTACGCAACCATTGTATATATCCTGCACTTTACTGCTATTGCACTTCTGGTTAGACCTAAACTGCATTTCGTTGCCTTGTACCTGTACTTGTGTAATGACAATAAAGTTGAATCTAATCTAATCTAATCTATATTTTTTTATTATAATTTTTCTGCAAAATGATCCTCAATTTGACCCAGTAAACCAACAACTAAAAGTCATTTTTATTGGTCCCAGACTTCAAGCCCGGCCAAATTTTATGTATTTGAAGTCCCCGAAAAAAAAATATGAAAAATGACTCAGTGGCGACCCCTACAAAAGTCAAAATACATTGGTTCTATGGAAAATGAAAGTAAATTTTTCCAATGTAGAAATACAAAACTTGGTACATGCATAGGACACCTTAGGGCAAACAGAAAAATTTATTACAGCCATACCGTAAACTCAACAGAAAATCTACTATGTTGGGTGGAATACATGACCACCTAAATCTTACACTTTGTGCTAAAGGGTTTTCATCTAAACAGCTCCAAATTTGCTTTAAAGCACGACATGCAATCCTCCGAATATATGTGTCCCCGCGGTCTCAAGGGAGGCGAGGGCCTTTATCGCCGCTTGCGGCTTTAGGGAGGGCCTATTGTTTTTGCTCGGATTTTTTTTTTTTTTTTTTTTTTTTTATCTTTCTTGTCGACCTATGATCCTAAATTTGACCCAGTGAACATGCATGAAAAGTCATTTTATTGGTCCCAGACTTCAAGCTCGGCGAAAAATTTATGTATTTGAAGTCGCAGAAAAAAAAATACGAAAAATGACTCAGTGGCGACCCCTACAAAATCAAAATACATTGGGCCTATGGAAAGTGAAAGTAACTTTTTTCCAACGTAGAAAAATGAAACTTGGTATATCCATAGGACACCTCAGGGCAAACAGAAAAGTCAATGACATTCACACCCTAAACTTAACAGGAAGTCCGCCATGTGGGGTGAAACGTGCGGCCACTAAAATCGCAACCCTTGCGCAGAAAGATGCAAATCATTGTGTTTTAATCTAAATGGCCCCAAATTTGGTGAGTATCATCTGGACACGTGTGCCAACCAAAGTTGTGACTTTGTTGTTGATATCTTATCGGGTATGGGTGTGGCAAGCCTGTAACGAGGTGGCCATTTTTGTGAAAATAAAACGTCTTATCTTAACTCTCAAACGCCTTCTCGGATCGAGTTGGACCCAAAAAGGCGTTTGTGCACATTCATGACCTGAACAAAAAATATGTAAATAAAAGGGTTATCTTTAGAAATGGCTCTCCAGCGCCCCTACAAACTTATAATGGACCCAAGAATTTAGTTTGTCATAGAGACATAAAATTTTGTACACACATCTCTTATGTCATGACGAGCATAAAAGCCAATGACAACCACCCCTATCTATAAATGTGTTGCCATAGCAACGCCCCAAAAATGTGAAAAAGTCAATGGGAAGTGAAATTTTTAGTTTGTTGTAGGCAAATAAAACTTGGTACACACATCCACCATGGGCTTATGAACAAAAGCCAATGGGGACACCCTATCACACACAGGAAGGCGGCCATTTTGAATTGAAAATGTGAACCGACTTAAAATACACCTCTTTTTAAAAGTACACAGAAAAAAGCTGCTTCATTCCACAGACACCAAACTTGGGCAAAATGAGCTAAACACATGTATGTAAATGAGACAAGTGTTTTTCTAGACTTTTTGCTCGAGTTATATTTTTTTATTATAATTTGTTATATATTTTTTATTATAATTTTTCTGCAAAATGATCCTCAATTTAACCCAGTAAACGAACAACTAAAAGTAATTTTTATTGGTCCCAGACTTCAAGCCCGGCAAAAAATGTATGTATTTGAAGTCCCCGAAAAAAAAAATACGAAAAATGACTCAGTGGCGGCCCTAGAAAAGTCAAAATACATTGGGCCTATGGAAAGTGAAAGTAACTTTTTTCCAACGTAGAAAAATGAAACTTGGTATATCCATAGGACACCTCAGGGCAAACAGAAAAGTCAATGACAGTCACACCCTAAACTTAACAGGAAGTCCGCCATGTGGGGTGAAAGGCGCGGCCACTAAATTCGCACTTGCGCAGAAAGATGCAAATCATTGTGTTTTAATCTAAATGGCCCCAAATTTGGTGAGTATCATCTAGACACATGTGCCAACCAAAGTTGTGACTTTGTTGTTGATATCTTATCGGGTATGGGTGTGGCAAGCCTGTAACGAGGTGGCCATTTTTGTGAAAATAAAACGCTCTTAACTCTCAAACGGCTTCTCGGATCGAGTTGGACCCAAAAAGGCGTTTGTGCACATTCATGACCTGAACACAAAAATATGTAAATAAAAGGGTTATCTTTAGAAATGGCTCTCCAGCGCCCCTACAAACTTATAATGGGACCCAAGAATTTAGTTTGTCATAGAGACATAAAATTTGGTACACACATCTCTTATGTCATGACGAGCATAAAAGCCAATGACAACTACCCCCTATCTATAAATGTGTTGCCATAGCAACGTCCCAAATATTTGGAAAAAGTCAATGGGAAGTGAAAATTTTAGTTTGTCGTAGGCAAATGAAACTTGGTACACACATCCAGCATGGGCTTATGAACAAAAAGCCAATGGGGACCACACCTATCACACACGGAAGGCGGCCATTTTGAATAGAAAATGTGAACCGACTTAAAATACACCTCTTTTTTAAAAGAACTCAGAAAATAGCTGCTTCATTCCACAGACACCAAACTTGGGCAAAATGAGCTAAACACATGTATGTAAATGAGACAAGTGTTTTTCTAGACTTTTTGCTCGAGTTATATTTTTTTATTATAATTCGGTATATATTTTTTATCATATTTTTCTGCAAAATGATCCTCAATTTAACCCAGTAAACGTACAACTAAAAGTCATTTTTATTGGTCCCAGATTTCAAGCCCAGCGAAAAATTTATGTATTTGAAGTCCCAAAAAAATAATAAAAATGACTCAGTGGCGACCCTAGAAAAGTAAAATACATCGGGCCTATGGAAAGTGAAAGTAACTTTATTCCAATGTAGAAAAATTAAACTTGGTACATCCATAGGACACCTCAGGGCAAACTGAAAAGTTTATTACAGCCATATCGTAAACTCAACAGAAAATCTACTATGTTGGGTGGAATGCGTGACCACCTAAATCGCACCCCTTCTGTCTAAAGTCTAAACAGCTCCAAATTTGGTGAGTATCATCTAGACACGTGTGCAAAAAAAAGTTATCAATTTGTTTTTTGATACATTTGTGGCTGTGGTCATAATGGGTCTGTGAAGAGGCAACCTTTGGGAAATAAATGCCATTTCCCAATTGCCAGGATCCTTCCTTTAGAGGAGGCCCCTCCAGAGCCACGGCTAGAGTCTTAGAAAACTCCTCAGAATCCTTTTACCGTGAAGTTTACGCTTTAAAGCACGAGTGCATGTGTCCCCGCGGTCTCAAGGGAGGCGAGGGCCTTTATCGCCGCTTGCGGCTTTAATTATTATTATTTTTTCTATCTAACTCTTTTTTTTTAGATAATAGGTAATAGGTATATTAAAATAATATCATGGAACATAAAAGGATGTGGGAACCCAGTTAAAAGGAGGAAGGTTCTGACATATTTAAAGTCTAAAAATACAGATATAGCATTTATCCAGGAATCTCACTCCTTGTAGGAGAGGAAGAGGCAAAAAAGTTTAAAAGAGATTGGGTGGGCACCGTCTTTTATAGTTCATTTGCAAGCAAAATTGTGTTCTGATTCTTATTAATAAAAATTTAAGCTTTGTGATGCTGAAATAATATAATAAAAAAGAAGGGCGTATTATATGTTTGGAAGCTTTAATTAATGGGATTCGAACAATTTTATGTAATATTTATGTAGCTAAAAAGATGATCCAGACTTTTTTCATGGAAAAAACAAGATAATAGGGGATCATGAGGGGCAGGTTATATTGGCTGGAGATTTTAACCAGTTGATGGATGGGATAATTGACAAGAGCAAACCCCAGGGTTGGGCATTCACCTAGGGATAGAGAGGCTATTCATTTGCTGGCGGAGGATCTCAGTCTGATAGACAACTGGAGATTAGTTAATCTATTTACTCTAACTGTCATAAAACATATTCACGGATAGATTTTATCTTTATATCAAAGTCTTTAGTAGATGCAATTGTAGGTTGTGAGATTGGTACAATTGCCATTAGTGATCATGCCACAGTAGAGTTACAAATCGATTTGAACACGGATAAAACAAAGAGGGGTCGCTGGAGGCTCAACACTATGCTGTTGCAAAATGAAATGTTTTGTGAAGAGTTAACGAAGGATTTGAAATTTTTCTTTGAAGACAAAATCACAGATAAAGTAGCCACAGTTTGGGAAATGTCGAAAGCATATATAAGAGGAAAGATAATTGCATATGCAACAAAAGTAAAAAAAAAAAAAAGTAATTTAGAAAGAGAAAACTTTTTGGAAAAAGAAATAAGTGAATTGGAAAAGGATTTAGCGAGACAATATTCAAATGATAAATACCAAACTATTTGTAAATTAAAATATCAGTTAAATGATGTTTATAATAAAAAGGCTGAATATGCCTTATTTAGACTTAGAACAAAATTTTATGAAGGTGGTGAAAAGAATGGTAGATTATTAGCGAGACAATTGAAACAGCAAGATAACCTAAACAACATATCAATGATTAAAAAAGATAACCAAGTGGTAACCTCATCAAAGGAAATAAACTCAATTTTCAAATCATTCTATCAAGACTTGTATACTTCTGCTGGTGTGTTTAATGAGGAGGAGCTGGAGACTTTTTCAGGTCTACAATTACCAAATCATTCTAGTGAACAAAAAACAAGGCTGGATGCACCTATAACGGAAGAAGAGGTTAGAGCTGCTATTTTATCAATGAAAAATGGGAAATCGCCATGTTTGGATGGCTTCCCGATGGAATATTATAAGAAAAATATTGATGTTCTGGCTCCAATCTTGCATAAAGTTTATCTTGAGGCACTAGAAATAGGCTCCTTACCGGGTACATTTAATGATGCACCAATCTCCCTTATTCCTAAAAGGATAGGGATATTTCAGATCCAGCAAATTACCAACCAGTAAGCCTAGTAGGAGTTGATTGTAAGATTTTGACTAAGGTTTTAGCCTCCCGATTGGATAAGATATTGCCAGATATTATAAATGGTGATCAAGTTGGTTTTATTAAGAATAGGTGTTTGGGTGATAATATGAGAAGACTTATTCATATTATACACAAAAGTAAATCTAGTCTAGACCCGGTGGCAGCCTTCTCGTTTGATGCGGAGAAGACCTTTGACAGGGTAGAATGGGGCTTTCTAATGGCAACCCTGTTAAGGTTCGGAATAGGGCCGGGATTTTGTAGATGGGTGAAAACCATATATTCCAGTCCGAGGGCAGCAGTTTTGACAAATGAATTGGTGTCAGACTTTTTCCATCTCTCACGCGGGACCCGTCAGGGGTGTCCTCTGTCTCCACTGCTCTTCACAATATTTCTGGAACCACTGGCTATAGCTATTCGCTCTAATACAGATATCAGAAGAGTTCAAGCAGGGGGTGCAGAACACAAGCTGTTTCTTTATGCCAACGACATCTTAGCAGTGTTAACTGATCCCATGCAATCTCTACCAGCGTTGCTCACATGTGTTGAATCATATTCAAGGTTGTCAGGATATAAAATAAATTGGTGCAAATCAGAAGGCATTCCGGGGGGTTGCGACCACCCTAGGAGGAGGGTGAAAAGAGAAAAAAAAACTGTAATAGGTATATGTGATAATAATATGAGCGGTTTAGTGTGTATCTACAGCTACAACCAGTTTAAACGTGTACCTACAGCTACAACCAGTGTAAACGTATACCTATGATCAATCAGTCTCCATACGTTTGGTGAAATAAGTATGTTTTGAGTTTGCTTTTGAAAACTTCAACAGAGTTGAAGTTTTAACAGGAGAACTTTGAAATCAGCTCTAACATGAATAGGAAGCCAATGTAATGAAGCCAGGACCGGAGTAATGTGATCAAACTTCCTGGTCTTTGTTAAAAGTCTGGCGGCGGTATTTTGGACCATTTGTAGTCTGTGAGTACTTTTCCTCGGCAGTCCAGAGAATAACGCATTGCAGTAGTCCAGCCTGGATGTGACAAATGCATGAATGAGAATTTCAGCATCAGTTAAAGAGAGGCAGGAAGAAATTTTTGAGATATTCCTCAAGTAAAAAAAGCCCAGTTTAGTGACCTCACTAATGTGCTGCTGCAGAGATAGTGTGGAGTCAAAAATTACACCAAGGTTCCTCACAGTGTTGCCGTGCTCCAACACACAATTGTTGATCGAGACAGTAAGATTGTTGAACTTGTGCCGATGACTGACAGGACCAACTAACAAGAGCTCTGTTTTATCCGAGTTCAAATAGAGGAAGTTTTTAGACATCCATGTTTTAATTGAAACAAGGCAGGCCTCTAGACGCTTGATGTCAGTAGTATTATTCACTTTTATTGGTAGATACAGCTGTGTATCATCAGCATAACAGTGGAAGTTTACTCAATAACTTCTGATGATTTGTCCCAATGGTGTAACATATAGTGAAAAAAGTATGGGACCAAGCACAGACCCTTGTGGCACTGGTGGTGGAATTTCACTGGTGCCGTGGAGGAGAAGGATTTATTAAAAGAGACAAAATGAGACCTATCACACAGATAGGATTCTAACCAAGCAAGAGCAGAGCCAGAGATGCCAAACACATCCTTTAGTCTGTTGATTAGCACTGCATGATCAATCGTATCAAATGCAACGCTGAGATCTAGCAATAACAGTAGAGCCGATGAGTCCTCATCAATCTGAAGGAGGAGATCGTTAGTCACTTAAACTAAAGCTGTTTCAGCGGAATAAGAGGCCCTAAATGCAGACTGAAACGGCTCGAGGAGGTCATTTTCCGATAGATATAGAGTAAGTTGTTTTAACACAACTTTTTCGAGGACTTTAGATAGAAAAGGTAAATTGGAGACAGGACGGTAATTATTTAGGCATCCAGGATCCAGAGTAGGTTTTTTGAGTAGGGGTTTGACCACAGCCTGTTTGAAGAGGGAAGGAACGGTGCCAGTAGACAGGGACAAGTTTATAATGTTTAACATAATTTGCCCTACATAGGGCCACAGTTCTTTAAGCTGTTTTGCTGGCAGGATATCCAGAAGGCACGTAGTTGCTTTACATGAAGAAACCACCTTTGTCAGCTCATCGAGGGATACAGGATCTAGGACTGAGAGAAAAGAGGTCAGTGCATCCAAGTGAATGGGACCCGGAGCTGAGGAAGACAAAACCAAAATATTATCCCTGATATCTTCAATTTTATGTTTAAAGAAATCTAAAAAGTCTTGTGCACTAAAGGGAGAGGAGTCTTCAGTTGTTCTTGGTTGGATTAGTTTAGCAACTGTCCCAAATAGAAACCTGTGGTTATGCCGGTTTTCTCTGATTAGAGATGAGAAATAGGCTGTCTTTGCAGTGCTGAGGGCGTGCTTATAGGTGTTTACACACAAACACCACTTTTGATAATTTAGATTAGTTTTTGAGCCATATGCGTTCAAAACTCCTGCAGGCCTGTTTTAAAGCCCGGGTTTCCTAGTTTAACCATGGTGTAGGTTGTCTGGTTTGTCTGGGCTTTGTCCTGAGGGGTGCCACTGAGTCAGTGATGGCCGAGAGGGTTGCATGGACCTCCTTTGGGTAGGCCTCTACTGAGTTTCCAGGTGGAGTTAAACATCTTTCAGCCGTGTGGCAAACATTTCCATTGCAGCCGTGCTAAAGTTCCATGTAGACACGCAATTGTCGGAATTTGAGGGGAGTCTATAACTTATCTCAAATTCCACCAGTGAGTGATCTGAAACAGCAAATAAAAGAGAGGAGACGAAGAGATGGGAAACATCTATTCCCCGAGCCAAAACAAGATCCAGATAGTTTCCACTAATGTGTGTGAGCTCATGAACAAACTGGTTGAAAGACAGGGTTG
Source organism: Perccottus glenii (assembly GCA_024416835.2). Taxonomy (NCBI): domain Eukaryota; kingdom Metazoa; phylum Chordata; class Actinopteri; order Gobiiformes; family Odontobutidae; genus Perccottus; species Perccottus glenii. The sequence continues at coordinate 22,955,277 of CM044549.2, forward strand.
TAAGCAGTGATTGAAATGCTCTGACCAGAGGATCACACTCCTTATTTAGATGAATATTAAAGTCACCAACTAGAAGGATGTTATCAGCGTGGGTTATTAAGTCCGAGAGGAAAACTCTAAACTCATCCAAGAAAGAAGAGCAGGGACCCGGAGGGCGATAGACTACAGCTAAATAAAATGGCTTCCTTCTGTTGATTTGAGAAGGAATATGTTTGATGAGTAACACTTCAAATGAGTTAAATTTTGGCTGTGATGATGGACCTGTAAAGCAAAATGCAGCTTTATGAATGGCTGCAACATTACCACCCTGTTTCGACGTGCGACATACCCGTGCATATCCATAATCAGGGGGAGAGGCTTCATTTAGTGGCAGAAAAACATTGTGCCTATGCCAGGTTTCACAAAGACAAAGTAAATCCAAGCAATGAGAAGTAATAAGATCATTAATTAAGAGTGCTTTGGAGGATTAAGGAGACCAATCTTTAGTCTTGACGTAGAGCCTGCATTTGAGGGCTGGTCCAGTGGAACGATAGTGACAGGAACAAGCTGTCGAGCTCTAACAGTTCTGCCGGGTTTAAAAGAATGCCTCTGAGTTATAATAACATGAGGACATGATGCTTTTGGGTCACTGACTCTGTGAGTTTTCAGATGTGTTTGAGGACTAAATAAATTTACCATATCTAATAGATTTAGGCAGTAGACATCAGATTGATATCGCACTATCATGACTAGCAGGTTCTCTAATTCCTGCGACCTGCTGAGATTCCTTGTGTCAAATGCATTGAATGCACCTGTCTATATTACTAGACAAAATGGCAGCACTTTGTCCAGTAGGATGCAGGCCGTCTGCCCTCAGCAGGCCTGGGCGGCCCCAGAAAGAAGGCCAGTTTTCCACAAAACCATAACCTTTCTGACTACAATGCCAGCCACCAGTTCATGGAAACTAATCTGCTATACTGTTCATCACTACCCCTTACGGGGAGGGGGCCAGAGACAATAAATTGATGCCGACTCATCTTGTTCCTAGTTCAAAAGTCCTAGCTAGGCTATCTTTGGTTACCTCAGACTGCCTCATTCTCACATTATTGGTGCCGACATGAATAACTATCTGCTTGTATGTAGTACGAGTATGTGTCCTGGAAAACTCTCCCTTCCTGTGTGATATCTGCACCCTAAGGTTAGCCTCTATGTCGGAAGCCCTGGCCCCCGGTAAACAGTGGACAATGGCTGGCGTCTCAAGTCTAACATTGCGGGTAATGGAGTCCCCTATCACCAGAGTACGATGCTCAATCCGGCTGGCCGGTGCAGAGGGAACAGGCCGGTGATCGGCGCGGACGAGCGGACTTAAAAGCGCCGAAAACCGGTTCGCAGTCAGAGGGGGTGACCGTGGACAGGAGCGGACAACCGGAGGCTTGCGCCTGCCTGAACCCCCCGTCGGCAGACCGGGACGAAAGCAGGACTCTTTGCAACAGCTGCCGAAGCAACTGAGCTGCAACTGGAGCTAACGCTAGCAGGACTGCTATCAGACCTGCATCTGATACTATCCGGAAACCCTGACACATCTAAAGTAACCAAACCCTGTCTATGCTGATCTAGCTGCTCTAACTCACAAACACGTCTCTCTAATACAGGGGTTCCCAAACTTTTCAGACCACGACCCCCAATATTAGACTGCTGACAATCCGCGATCACGACTGACTTTTTATTTCTTTGTTCCTCTTTTCTTTCTAAATGCATGTAGCCTACATGCAAATTTTTATTATTTAGCCTATTGTATTTATTTTTGGAATGTATTTATTTATCTATTATTATTTAGGACTTCCGGTTGGGCCTCGAAGGGATGTAGACGTGTCTAACTGAGCTCTCCCATGCGAACCGTAAAATGTATTAACAAGACACCTTTTTTTCGCTGATTGAAGCCAGACAGACACTGTGTACATGATATATATTTTTTTCTTTTTCTGTTGACTGAGTTGAGACGTTTATAAATATGCCGGACCTGAGGAAGGCTAGTAAAGTTAACGACCCAGCGGAAAGCACGAGCTCGGGGCAGTCAGCTATATTGCAAGCAATAAATGCATTAAGAAACGAGCTGCTGGCGAAAATGGATGAGAAAGCAGAGATGCAGAATGACGAAATACGCAAACAAATCAGTGGTTTGAGAGATGAACTGAAGGGTGCAATCGATCATGCTAACATCAAAGCTAACGCGCTAGAGGAGCGCACCGCAGGCTTGGAAACTGCAGCTAACACTCACTCGGATGCTATAGCTAATCTGGAGCAACAGGTGACTGAACTGAAAAAAGAGGTGGTGAGTTTGGCTGCAAAGACTGAAGATTTGGAAGCGAGATCACGGAGATGTAATTTACGCATCTTTGGGGTTAAAGAAGGATGCGAGGCAGGCGTTTCAGCGAGCACCTTCGTTGCAAACCTTTTACAAAAAGTGATGGGCCTGGACGAGCCGCCCGTTATAGATAGGGCTCACCGTACCTTGCAGCAAACCCCGGGAAATGGGCAGCCACCGAGGGCTTTTGTCGTCAAGTGCCACTACTATCAAGAGAAGGAACGCATTCTACGAAAGGCTGTTACATCTCCAAAACTTGTATCTGAAAATGGTGACATTATCAGAGTGTTCCCGGATTACACGCAGAATGTGGCGCGACAGAGAGCGGCGTTCGGACAGGTGAGACAGCTATTACGGCAATGTGAGGGAATAAAGTACGGACTGTTGTATCCTGCTAAACTGAGAATTACGACTCGAGACGGCCAACAGAAGAGCTTTACTGACCCAGAGAAAGCGGCTACCTTCGTCAGGGAACTTATGAGCGATTAATATGGGAGCTTGTTTGGCTATATACCATGGTAACGTTATATTTGGCGGAAGTATTGGAGTGAACCAGCTGTTGTTGGGGATCAATATTGCTGCAGTGTAATGCCATGGGACATGATAACAGCTCAGTGACATTAGACAGTGGGCATACTGATGACTAGTTGCATAATTTGCATGTCACTTTATTTGTATTCAATTTTTTATTTTTTTTTTAATTTTCTCTATTCCATGTACACAGGAATATTAAGTAATGGTTCTAAATAGTCTTGTTAAGGTTATAGATGTTCATCTTAATGGTTATTATAAGGTTTGTATGGGGCCTCAGCTCCAAACGGTAAGCTTTATTTTATCCTTTTATGAAACTTCATAGTGGCTTGGGAGGTTGGGGATGCAGTCCCTCGCTTGGGGAGGGACCAGCAAGTGTTTGTGTTGTTAATGGTTGATTTAAAAGTTCTATCTATTTTGCAATTTTGCCTTGTTTTTGTTTCTGTCTGTTTGTCCCTTTTTTTTCTATCCCCTTCTCAGAGTTGGAGGTGAGTTTCCACAGTAACACTGACTTGGACTGTATAAGCCATGGGTTCGGTAGATGGAATGGATAGACCTACGACTAAATTTGTGAGCTGGAATGTGAGGGACTAAATCATCCTGTAAAGCGAAGTAAGGTGTTTTCACATTTAAACAAATTGAAAGCAGAGATAATTTTCCTACAGGAAACACATCTTCGCATAACAGACATTCCTAAATTAAAGAGAGGATGCGATCACAGATATACCACTCTGAATTAAATTCAAAATACCGTGGCACAGCCATCTTGATTGGTAAAATGTACAATTTATACAAACCAGTGTTATTAGTGATAAATGCGGGCGTTTTGTGATTGTCCAGGGCAGACTTTATAACGTGCCGGTGGTCTTGGTTAGTGTGTATGCTCCAAATTGGGACAACCCAGACTTTTTTAAAGAACTGTTTGGCCGTATACCAGAGCTGGGCACACATCATCTGATCCTGGGGGGAGACTTTAATACGGTTCTTGAACCTTCTCTAGACCGTCCAGAGTACCTACAGCCCCTCCTTCCCGTCTAAATCAGCAAATATTATAAAAGCTTTTGCGGTTCTAGTGGTGTAGTGGATCCATGGAGATTTAAGAACCCTATGTTAAAAGAGTTTTCCTTCTTCTCCGCTGTCCACCAAACATATTCGAGAATAGATTTCTTTTTGCTGGATCAAACAATGCTTCCCTCAATTAAGTCTTGCAGTTATGAAAGCATTGTTATCTCTGACCACTCTCCAGTCACTATGGAGCTTTGGCTCCAGGTTAGAAGGCCAATTCAATGCAATTGGCGATTTAATACATCTTTGTTGTCTGATGAAACGTTTGTAGACTTTATTTCAACACAGACTGATTTTTTTATTGAAACTAACCAGCTGCCAGACACCAATATTCTAATACTTTGGGAAACTCTTAAAGCATATATTAGGGGTCAAATAATAGAATACACTGCCCGTTTTAATAGAAGCAGGTCTAGACGTTACAATGAGTTGATCAATCTAATACACGATGTTGACCAGCAACACTCCTCAGCCCCTACAGCTGACCTCCGAAAAAAAAGAATTGCATTACAAACCGAATTTGACCTTCTTGCCTCCACAGAAGCAGGAGAGAAATTTCTGAAATCTAGACAAAACCTTTACGAACATGGAGAGCGGGCAAGTAGGTTACTCTCTCACCAGCTGCGTCAATTTTCTACTGCCAATTTTATTACAAAAATTCAATCTGGATGGAGAAGTTGCTTGATTCCAAAGACATTAATGAGCAATTCAGATTATTTTATTCATCCTTATATACTTCAGACAATCCTAGTGATCATGCATTTCTTGACGATGTAACTCTCCCGACTATAGCCGAAGAGGATAGGGCCAACCTTGAGCAGCCGATATCCGAAACTGAGATTAGTCAAGCAATTAAATCAATGAAAAATAGAAAGGCACCAGGCCCGGATGGGTATCCAATTGAGTTTTATAAGACCTTTGCCTCTAAATTGATACCTTTACTGTGCCTTGTCTACAACGAATCACTCAAACATGAGAAGCTACCTACATCTATGACCCAAGCCACAATATCTGTCCTTCCCAAAAAGGGCAAAGACCCCACTAAATGCGAGTCCTATCGCCCGATCAGCCTACTCACAAGCGATTATAAAATACTTACAAAGATTCTCTCCCTAAGATTGGAATCTATAATACCAAAAATTGTGCATCCTGACCAGACAGGCTTTGTAAAGGGCAGGCAGTCATTTCACAACTTAAGTCGCCTCTTTAACATAATATACTCTAAACATTCGATTCACTCGCCAGAAATTGTGATCTCACTAGATGCGCATAAAGCCTTCGATCGAATTGAGTATGGGCATCTTTTCAAAACCCTAAGCAAATTCGGCTTTGGTCCGATCTTTATTTCTTGGATTCGGACGTTGTATGCAGCACCCCAAGCTAGAGTGAGGACTAATAACTTTAATTCGCAATATTTCACTGTTCAGAGAGGGACACGACAGGGCTGTCCGTTGTCCCCTCTCCTCTCGATCTGGTCATTGAGCCACTTGCCGCGGCATTGCGATGTAATAACAATATACGGGGTATCACAAGGGGTGGCCTGGTTCACAAAGTGTCACTGTACGCTGATGATTTGCTGATGTTTATATCGGACCCGGGGACTTCAATCCCAGAATGCATAGACACCATTTATCAATTTGGTAAATCCTCTGGATATAAGATTAACCTCACCAAAAGTGTTTTGTTCCCAATTAATATCTTGGCTCGGAATCAATCCTTTGACGCATACCCATTCAGGACTACAGAGGGCCCCATGACATACCTGGGAGTAAGTGTCACAAGTAGATTTAAGGACTTATTCCAAAATAACTTCAAATCAGCCTTAGGACAGACCAAGGAGAACCTTAATCGTTGGTCTACTATGCCTCTGACCCTGGCTGGACGGATTAATTTAATAAAGATGGTAACGTTACCTAAGATCTTGTACTTATTCCAAACAGTCCCAGTTTTCATACCCAAATCATTCTTTAAAGAACTTGACAGACACATCAGCACATTTATATGGAACAAAACTATACCTCGAGTACGGAAAACAGTCCTCGAGAGACGTAAGGAGAATGCTGGACTAGCTTTACCAAATTTTTTATACTATTATTGGGCGGCAAACATCCACAAATTAATAATATGGTATGGAGCGTCTATGGGTGGGAGTAGTCCGAGTTGGTGTCTAATGGAACAACATTCATGCTCGTCCGTCTCTCTGGCTTCATTGTTATGTGCGCCACTGCCAGTGGCAGTGGGTGCACATACGGATAATCCCATTGTAAGAGGCATGATATGGACCCAATTTCGCAAACATTTTGGCCACATACAAGCTTTGGTGTCTATGCCTCTGTCCTCAAACTTTCTCTTCAGGCCTTCACTTATAGATACAGCCTTTCTCACCTGGGCTAGAAAAGGCATAAACAGTGTGGGAGATCTTTTTGTAGAAGGCATATTTGTTTCTTTTGACTACTTGGTTAATGAATTAAGTATACCAAAAACACATTTCTTCAGGTATCTTCAGGTCCGTGATTTTGTCCGCTCCCAGTTTCGCTCATTCCCCTCAAAACCAAATATAGGCCCTCTTGATCACTGTCTGACAGTCAAGCCTCACCTCTCGGTGGTGTCTCCCAGCTTTATACTGCTATTCAGGCCATGAAATGCCCATCTCTTTTGTCTCTTAAGGCACAGTGGGAGGAAGATCTAAATACAGAATTGACAGATGAAATTTGGCAAAGAGCTATACATAAAATATACACATCGTCTATCTGTGTTAGGCACAGGTTGATACAGTTCAAAGTATTTAATCGCCTGCACTTGTCTAGGACCAAACTGGCCAAAATATATCCTGACGTTGATCCCAACTGTACGCGTTGTCACCAAGCCCCTGCTTCTCTGGCTCACATGTTCTGGTCTTGCCCAAGCATTGGAATATTCTGGTCTGAGATATTTACTACATTCAACTACATTTGTAAAAATAATATTGATCCAGATCCTATCATTGCAATATTTGGGGTGGTACACAATAAAGTTGGGGTCTCAAGAGGCCAATCTCAATTAATAGCATTCTCTACACTGTTGGCACGACTAATTCTTACAAATTGGAAATCTCCTCACCTCCAAAACACTCACGTTGGGTGTGCGAAATAATGTCCTTCCTCCGGCTTGAAAAGTTAAGAACTACAGTCCAAAACTCAGCAGAAAAATTCCAGAATGTATGGCAACCCTTCTTGGATTATTATGAAAATGCATTCGATGCCAATTCTTTAGATTAAGACAAATTAGGTTCTCATCTCCTCTTCTCCTCTTTTTTTTTTTTTTCTTTCTTATTTAATTAATTTATTTATTTTCATTTTATTTTTGCTGTGTTTTGTTTTGCTGTTATGTTCTGTATGCATTCTCTGTATGCTTTGGATAACTTTGGAGGCAAATCTGCGACGAAAGGGATTAAGTGAGACAATGTATGTAAAATGGGAGGTTGGTGGATAGTGATGCCATGTATGACATAAGAGAATGTATGTTGGTTTGTTTGTGTTATATACATTTAAAAACAATAAAAACACTTTGAAATAAATAAATCTATTATTATTTAATTTATGATTATAAAGGGGTGCACTTAAGACAGTATGTTTATCATAAAATAATTAATGACTGTTTTATTTAAAAAAAAAAAAAAAAGAAAGAAAGACAGTTGTTACAGTTTTAGAAATGTTTGTGTACAATTAATTCTTAACATGAAGACTTGTTTTGGTGTATTTATATTTATATATTTATATTATATATACTATGCTTTTTGCCCAAAATGGACTTTTAAAGTAGCCCGCGGACTTGGCAACACGCAGTCACTTAACTGTCATAATTAATCGGAGCAAACAAAGTTTTACTAAGTTTTACAAAGTTTTACTTTCAGTTTATTTTAATTATCCTAAATGTATACTCGCATCATTACAACCTTTTTAAAAATTTATAAAAATAATCATAAAAAAAAAAAAATCCATAAAAAAAAATATATATATATATATATATATAATCTGGAAATCATCTTGCGACCCTCCGCCCACCACTCCGGGGGGTCGCGCCCCCACTTTGGGAACCAGCAGTGGCGGTTCTACATTGAAATACACCCTGGGCGAGACCCCCTCCCCGGCTACACAGGCCTCTTCTGGAATGGTCTCGACCCTTCAAGATGAGCCAACCACCTCCTCCGCTACACAAATATGTCTCCACAAATATCTGATATTGAGGATGAAGACCTCTTTGCCTCTACTTCTCCCCAGCATGAGCTTTCAGGTGTGTGTGTGTGTGTGTGTGTGTTGGACAACTGTAATTTGGCACGACCCCACCACACCCTTGGCATTGGCTCATGCCCCTGGTATAAAAACATCTTATTCCCAACTAGCGGGTGTTGAAAACATCAGGCTAGCTATATTAGCATGTACTTGTAGTGTTGCTGGTTGCAACAGCACTGCTGGACTGCATTGCTTTCCAGTTGAGTTGGAAATTAGCAGCCAGTTGTTGCGTGCACTTGGCCTGGAACACCATGAGTTCCCGTTAAGAGCTGGAGTTTGCAGCGGGCATTTTAAGCGGGATTGCTTCTCCAACGCAATGGAGGTGGAAATGTGCTTCTCCAAACAGCTCCCGCTGAAAAGCAACACAGAGCCAAATATTTGTATAATTAATATCCTTTATAAACATTTTAAAATCTCTAAAATAAATTTATATAATACTGTAATTGGAAACAATAGCACAAATCTTTTGTTTTGCCTAAGATGACCAGAGAAACTGGGTGCCAGCCTAAACCAGTCGCTGCAGATCTGCAGGTGAAACAAAGGTGAGTTTGAATACTGTGAAGCTTTTGTATGTTTAGTTTAGTTTATTCTCTATTTCTCAGGCACCATGTACAAAAACAAGAAAAGATATGCTTTGTACCAATTTTAGAACTTCAGACTATCTAGGAGCTGTTTCCATTGTTTGATGGTTAGAAATGAAAAGGCTGATTGTGCAAAGGCAGAGCATCTTTTAGGGATTGTGCAGTGTGTCATGTGATACAGACACTGATGGAGCTGCCAGTGTCCCAGGACTAGCTCTTCCCCAATAATGAGGAAACAGTGTGAGGTGTCCACTGCTGAAGGTAATGCATTTATTCCCATTCTTTAGTTGTTTTTTTTTTTTTTACATTTATAGAGCAATTACTTGTTTTAAATACTCTAACAACTCAAAGCCCGGATGGGCTGTTATGAAGCCAACTCACCAACCTGTCACACCTGTGCATTACCTACAACATGAGAAACAATGTTTATCACTACTTTGTTGGGATGTAAATATTTTATTTGGTGAGGTTGTGTCTTTTTTGCATAATACTTATTAAATTAACTGGACTTGACACTTACTTACCTTGAGTATCTCTCTATAACACATTCTCTCCCAGGACCAGTGAGCTGCAAGACAAGAGTTGACAGTTGTAGAGGGAGACTTGAAATCTCTGTTTGGTAATTAACACTAATTACCAAAATCAAACTAAAGGTTTGGGTTTGCAATTTCTGAAACTTTGTTAGCATTTGCTAAGCATTAGCCAATGTAATTAGCCAAATTAGCCAAAGCATTAGCCAAATAAATTAGACAATGCTAACGTTTTAGGTTTGAGCCAGAGGTACGAATTGATAAGGCTCCAGCCCTGTGTGCACAGAAAAGTCCTCCACTTCGAAGGACCGCTCCGTAGCAACGCATCCTTCAAGTCTAGCTACATCTTTGCGAGTCTGACAGAGGCTGTCAATCAATTTGTCACTGTGGGTCTCAGGAGCACGCCCCCGCTGAGCTCCGCCCTCAGTTCGTCCCCTCTGTCTCTGGTGGGCTCTGGCTACTTTTCCAGCATTTTTCAAATTTTGTGAGTGGGTGGAGTTAGGCTCTGACCAGGGGTTTAGTTACAATTTAAACCCCAAATAGTATATTGTAAAAGCAATCCTAAGTGAAAAAACAGGCTTAAATAAGATTGTACCTCAGGAAAAAAAAGGCCAATCACATGTGAGCAAACCACATGCCCGACAAAGGAGCACTCCTATTGGTCTACACCGGCTTGTGCTCTGATGTTCCATGAAGTGTAATAGCTACTGATAAAGTGTAATTTTAGCACTAAAAAGCACTGTCTTTTAAGACAGACAAAGAGCTCTGAAAAGAAAAATATCAACAAAAAATATCAAAAAGTAAAATGTGTCTATACATACAGTTAATTCAATCACGTAATGTTTAACATGGTAGAGATAAATGCCTTCCTGACGCTAAAGTTACACGCTAAGCCAATGCTAAGTTTGGTATTCTGTATTAGTATTTTGTAGAGGAAAAAATTGGTGGTAATTTTATTCTTATGGTGCTCTTTCTTTAAAATTTACTGACTGAATTGTAGAGAATCAAAGCTTTTGAATGGGGTACAGCATGTCCAAAAGTTTAACTGTGGTTATTTGTGTACAAACCCCTGTCATAGAAATTGTATATTATAATTTTATTCGCTCTCACTCCTTCTCCAGTTCATATGCTTATCCACATACACAATGACCAAATGTATTTAGCTATATTTCCTATTGGCGCCATGCTAATCCAAACAAGACAAAAACATCACTTTGCACCACATCTAATCACTGTTCAGGGACATGCTGTCCTGTACACTTAGTGGCATATACGTAAACTTATTCACATCTATGACTGACACATCAGCTTATTACACATCTATCCACGACCCTGGAGCTGAGAGGTGGGCATAATGTACACCTATAAAAACTTCATATGTTGTAAACATGTTAAGAAAATCACCATGTACCATTGTTGCATGTTGTCTGATTTGTTTCATTCTTGCAAGAATTAAACCGGTCATCTATTACTAAATTTACAATGTGGTCTCCGTTGTCTCGTTTGTGATCCGAGCCAAATAAAATTAATAACAACCCCTTTTTACGCCTTTTCTCATTAAGGGCAACGGTAAACTTATTTTTTTTTAAGACAAACACATTAAACACAATAAAATAGGGCATCAATCTGCTTTTTCCAAACAAAAGTTTATTTAAGTGAACTGTTCATAGGGTCACACTACTAAACAAAATACATTATATGTATTATATAATTAAATGTATATATAATTATACAAAAGATCGAAACATTTTATCTCAGTCTGTTTTATTTATTCGGACAGCCAAGAGACTCATACATGTCAACCAGTGCGTCCATGCCTAAACAGGTAGGTCTGTGTTTCTCAGTCTGACACTCTTCACCTCTGGGCCAGAACTCGATCCATGTCCTCTCTCCGAGTAAATACTCAAATCTAGAATGAGTGAGATGCAAAACCCAAACTTTATGTTGTACCAGCAAGTAAATATGATTCTCCTCTTAAACAGCCTCAGTCATTGTGCTCAGTCAAATTTCAAACGCAAGCAAAAATAAACTTACGATTGAGTGCTTGAATCTGGAAGAGTGTCTTCGGCTGCACCCATTATAAGGTATCCTTTGTTCAATTGTAGATTTAAACTCTCTCTGCAGTGTGAGAAACTAAAGAATTTTCGCAGTTGGCCTTGAGCATTCTTGTCATATGTTCCTGTAATATCAAATTATAGACATATAATATGTTTGCAGTATAAAGAGATATATCAAATAAACAAGAGTAGTTTGTATTGTAAACTCAGTAAAGACAAATGCTAACCATCCTTGATGACGTTCTCAATTCGCATGGCATAAGTGTCAAAAGACACATCGTATCCGACATATTCTAGAGTTACGTTGTACACTGAGGAAAGAAATGTTGCATGTCACCTCAACAACATTTATATTATTTTTCATACTTTAACTGCAGGATTTTATTGTCTTACCAAAGTTAATTTTGCTGGTCTCTGTAGATTCACAAGTTTTGGCTATGCGTGCCTTATTGTCAATTTGACCTTTCTTTTGCATACTGCAGTTTTCTAGAAGAAGACACAGTAACATCAATTTTATTATTGCCGTTTAGTGTCTTGTCCATATACAGTGCATCCGGAAAGTATTTAGCATGCTTCACTTTTTCCACATTTTATGTCACAGCCTTATTTCAAAATGAATCACATTAATTATTTGCCTCAAATTTCTACAAACAATACTCCATAATGACAACGTGAAATTGTTGCAAATTTATTAAAAATTAAAAACAAAAAAATTAACATGTACATAAGTATTTATAGCCTTTTGCTCAATACTTTGTTGAAGCACCTTTGGCACTAATTACAGCCTCAAGTTTTTGCTGTAATGCTACAAGCTTGGCACACCTATTTTTGGGCAGTTTCTCCCATTCTTCTTTGCAAACCTCTCAAGCGCCACCAGGTTGGATGGTGAGCATTGGTGCACAACCATTTTCGAATCTCTCCAGAGATGTTCAAATGGGTTTGAGAGTTGTGCTTTTCATCAAAAATGTCTCTGTACGTTGCTGCATTCATCTTTCCGTTGATCCTAACTAGTCTCCCAGTTCCTGCCACAGAAAAATATCCCCACAACATGATTCTGCCAATAGGGATGGTATTGTCCAGGTGATGAGCGGTGCCAGGTTTCCTTCAGACATGACTCTTGCTACCAAAGAGCTCAATCTTTGTTTCATCAAACCAGAGAATTTTGTTTCTCATGGTCTGAGAGTCCTTGAGGTACCTTTTTGAAAACTCCAGGTGGGCTGTCATCTGCTTATTACTGAGGAGTGGCTTTCGTCTGCCACTCAACCATACAGGCCTGATTAGAGGAGTGCCCCATAGATGGTTGTTCTTCTGGAAGGTTCTCTCTCCACAGAAACACGCTGGAGCTCTGTTAGAGTGAGCATCGGGTTCTTGGTCACCTCCCTGACTAAGGCCCTTCTCCCCCGATTGCTTAGTTTGGACGGGCGGCCAGCTCTGGAAAGGGTCTTGGTGGTTCCAAACTTTTTCCATTTACGGATGATGGAGGCAACTGTGCTCATAGGAACCTGTAATGCTGCAGAAATCTTTCTGTACCCTTTCCCAGATCTGTGCCTCATTACAATCCAGTCCTGGAGGACAACAGACAATAACTTGGACTTCATTGCTTGGTTTGTGCTCTGACATGGACTGTTAACTGCTGGACCTTTAGACAGTGTGTGACTTGTGAAGCCTCTCAAGGATGATCAGTGGAAAAAGGATGTACATGAGCTCAATTCTGAGTGTCATAGCAAAAGCTCTGAATTAGAGCTGCAACTAACAATTATTTTTTCTGTCGAGGTTGATTAGTCGACTAATCTAACAATTATTTTATTTTTATTATTTTTATTAATAGTGTTTTTTTTTTAAACTGTATAAAAAAGAACACTAGATTAATAAACTGTAATGTATTTTAAAGAGTAAATTTCAAAAGAACTGAATGTGATTATTAAAGTGTGATTACTTTGATTACAATCTTAATTGTATTTCAGAGAGTGTACTGAGAGAGTGTACTATTTTATTATAAAATAAAAAAGAAAGAATTTTAAACTCTTTTTAACTAAGGAAATAATTTATTAATAATCATGTACTTATAATTATGTTTTATTTAATTGGTTTGTTCCGAAAGTAAACAAAAATGCATCTAATTTGCATACCATGGCATTATACTGTATATTGGCGGTTATGTTATTTACAGTACATACAGACTAATGAACATATTATAATAGTTAAAATAGTATTTTTTTCCTTTTTTCTGAAATAAAATTATTAATAACAGTAACTTGTAAAGCAAAATTAGTAAACTACAGTACAACTACAACTTCTAATATACCATAACTAGTAAAATGTATGAAAATAGATCTGAGAAATATACACCGTAGGTGTTTGGTTGCAGTAGCTTTATCTGTTCTTATCCATCCAAATGGCATAGTTAGTAGTTTTTTAGAGTGTGGGACCTCTCATAAAGCACAGCACACAGCCATCACTTTTATTACGATCGCTGCTTTGATTAGCGCATTCGCGCTGACTATGTTTACCCCTGCCTCTCCCTCCTCGACTGGGTAAAGTGTCAGGATGAACAACACGTATTTCTTGCACACGGCTGTCACTGGAAGCTGCATTATTCCCGACCTCCCTTTCACTACCGCGGCCACGGCGAGTACACCCGCCCCGGATTCTATCACATGTGCTAAAGGTAAAGCAGCAGGTGCTACGCGCACATGGCTTCCCTTCACAACCTCCCCTTCACTATCGCGGCCAGAGCGACTAGTTTCCTCCCCGTTTCTTTCACTGATGTTGGGCAAAGTGTTGGAAAAACGGAGTGTGCTTTATGTACAGAGAGAGGCACCAGCAAGTCCAAGTCAACGCTGTGCAAGTTACACACGCACTCCTAAGTTTTTTTCCAGTTAAGTTGCTTGTTGCAATTTTGCAACTTTAGCGCTTAGAGGGTTAATAAGGACCATTTTTTTTAGCCTATGTTTAAAGTATTCCCATACTTTTCATAATCATGGTCTGGGTTTTTGATATAGAATGGAACTTTCTCCATTTCCAGGAGCACAAGCCGAGATTGCGAGATGAATTTAAACAATGTGACGCATCGACGTATTTTAGTAGTTGACGTAATCGATGACGTCGACGAGTCGTTGCAGTATTACTCTGAATACTTATGTACATGAGCTTTTTTTAAATTTTTATAAATTGACAAAGAATCCAAACAACCTTCTTTCACGTGGTCATTATGGGGTTTTGTTTGTAGAATTTTGAGGCAAATAATGAATTTAATCAATTTTGGAATAAGGCTGTAACATAACAAAATGTGGAAAACGTGAAGCGCTGTGAATACTTTCCAGATGCACTGTATGCATTAATACTTTAAGTGTGCTGAAATTCTACAATTTGTTGCTTTAAACACAGGTCCATAAAGTAAATAACTTTTATACCTTCAGCGCATAGACATTCATCGTCTTTACAGCGTCTCAGGATCCGACCATCTTTCCTTTCTGGGTGATAATATTTAAGACATTTTGTCGCTGTAATAAAAAAGTCAATTGAAGACATTTTTAATCTGTAAGGTTGACTGGTTAGTGTTATGCCTTTTGGTTAAAAGAAAAAAATGTAGGCCAGCAACTCATCTTACCATCATAGTATTCATAGATAGATATTGCTGCTGGTTGTAAAACGCCCACTTTAATTATCTGCCTCATTCTAAAAGCCAGCTCCTCAACACGTTTGTGAGAGACCTGTCAAGAGACCAAAGGCAAAGTCAAAAAATATATATTATAATATTTAAGAATCATATAAATAAAGTGAAGAAGATGTAAAAACCTTGTCCAGGTAGATAATGAGAGAGCCTTTCTCAGACAGATCTTTGTTCATCTCATATCTAGATATAGTACGGGCACGTCCTTCAGACAACTGTGTGTATAGTTACACAAACACTTTTTGTTAAAAAAAATAAAAAACACATTAAAGTGTTGTAGAAAAGATTTGTAAAGACTCTTACCAAGTCCAAATCTCCTGACATAATAATGAAGCCAGTCGGCAAGCTAATATCTAAGACTGTCATAGATGCATCTTCCTCCTTATTCTTAAAGCTGTAAAAACAGTTAATTAAAACAATACTTAACTGAAAGTAAATGTTGTAGGGAAAATTACTCAAAGGATGGGTACTGTACAAAAGTGATTTTGTAATGATTGTGTTGTACTCACAAAAACTCCATTTTGAGCTTGTAAATATCTCCTTCATCCTCACCATCTTTCTCTGGTCAGACAAAACAGACAATTAAAATTTTCTGTGGAAAAAAACTAATCCAAGAGAAAACAGGAAACATACCTCGAGTGAATTCCACTGAGAGATTAAACTTTGTACAGTCACTAACACTTTCTTTGGGTACAGCATAATACTGTGTGAACAACTGCAAAACAATTAAGTGCATCTTAATATTGCTTCTAAAGTTCTGAGAGTTGAAATGTGACAAATGCCAAAGAAGGTAACATTTAGATCAAAAAATTACTTTCAGAGTTGCTTCGCCTGTGCCTTTTGCAGTTACTTTCACGTTCTCATTTATTTCAAATTTCTGTTTGGATTTAAAAACACAAAGGTTAGAAGTGTTTTTAAATGTACATGCAACAACAGGGTCGACCTGTGTTCATCTCACCTTCGAAGTTCTTGTGGTGTAGTGGTTTTCCCTGTTGAATTTGTAACTATAAGGCGCAGCGCGCCCTGGCACCGTCAGTTCAATATCGAGGTCATAGTCAGGCTCCTTTGCAATGGTCCAGTACTCAGACACCGCCTGGTACACCATTATTGTGGCCTAGAACAAAGAAGTATGTTTTAAACTAATGTTATGTTTGAAACAAAGCCTAAAAATGTATTGTAGGAACCTGTGTTGATCCGTAGCCTCCACCAGATTTTTGCTGTTTAGTGAACCATTTGACCACAGGTCGAGCATGCTCTAGGGCCTGTATTTATGAAGAACAAAAAGGGTCACAAACCATATGTCATGTCTTTTCACAGTTTAGCAGATAGTTTGATTTTAGTGCTTTTTGAAAATGCTAAAACTACAGGCCTCTAATTTAAATGCAACAAAGTTTCTACTTTCCCAGGCTTTCAAAAAGGGCTGGACTTTAACAATGAATGATGAATATTAAACA
This sequence comes from Perccottus glenii, assembly GCA_024416835.2. Classification (NCBI taxonomy): domain Eukaryota; kingdom Metazoa; phylum Chordata; class Actinopteri; order Gobiiformes; family Odontobutidae; genus Perccottus; species Perccottus glenii. The sequence goes on from CM044549.2 coordinate 22,971,783, forward strand.
CTCACATTGGCCTTGACAAGAGCCAGAAGAGCATAAGCTGTTGCCTCGAGGGTGAACACATGTCCCTGAGGTGAAACCCAGTGGGTCAACTCTGAGGAAAACACACACGTTTGTTTTTAGCATTTACCTTAAAAAAAACTAAATTAAGTATTATTTCTTATTTTAATTCTTAAGCCAATTAATTCACGCACACATTTACATACATATTACATTTACATTTAGTTATTTAGCAGATGCTTTTATCCAAAGTGACTTACAAGTGAGGAAAACAATGGAAGCATTTTTTAACAACACAAGGTTACAAAAAGCATTAGTGCACCAAAACTAGTCAGTTAAAAACTAATTAAAAACCTAGCACAGTACACAAAGCTGAGGATAGGAATATATATATATATATATTTTTTTTTTGAGGAAAAGGAATAGATAGAAGGGAAGTAGAATTCAGTGTTTGTCAGTTAGGTGTTGATGGAAGAGATGTATTTTCAGGCGTTTTTTAAAGATGTCTACAGAACAGGAGCAGGTTATTTAACAAATCTGGAAATGTGGAAATTTACACATACAAATAGTATTGTTATTTTATAACAGATTACTTTGAATGAACAAAGAATATAGTATTAGTGGTAATGTGTGAATAAACCTGGGGAAACAAAATTGTAGAGGATATCCTTATTTAGTTTTTTTTCATTGGCTAAGGCATATGATGTAATGGCGACAGCATATGGGTTGGTAAGACTGGGCAGGCGCCTTTCCAGGTAGCGCACTGACTTGTCCACAGCCTCAGGCAAACTCTGCACATATGAAAAAAAAAGAACATTTACATAATCTGTGTAAATCATAACTATATTAAAGAAGAACGCCTAAACACTTGATATGATAAAACTTACATTAACAGTTGCTTCACATATTGAACGTGACTCCTGCAGAGCGATAAGGCAGAAGGCAGTCATAGAGGCATCTGAATCTCTGCCAAGTACATCTCCCTAAAAAAGGTACAGTCACATTATTATGTAACAACCAGCTCTTTTGTTTGTGCATTATCAACTTAACAATGTTTTATTTTATGTATCATAACACATACAGTGTACTCTCGTTGGTAAACCTTTCCAACCTCGTTGAACATGCCGTCAGGCTGCTGTGTTTGGAGAATTAGAAACTTTACAGCATTACAGATTATGTCTTTTTCTATTGCAATCAGATTGTTGGCCATGGAAAACACTTTGACAACATAGGCAGTCAACCTTATGGAGGAGAAGATACAGGTAATGTGTCATTAAAATAAATTTTAAAAACACATCTAATGATATTTGAACAAGGCTGTCAGTGAATTACCAAGTGCTGCTTTTGTGATCTGGCCACACTGCAAAGGACCCATCACTTTTAGCATACTGAAGCTCATTTCGGAAGCCTGAAAACACATGAAACACAACCATAGTGAGTCAAAAATACATTTTCAGAAGTCTGAAAGCTTTTAAAGCCACTTTTGAACCTTTTGAGTTTTTAAAAACTCTGATGACTCACAAAGATGGATGCTCACTAAAGATATATAATACAAAAACCTAGAAATACTACGGACCAGTTAAGATGTGGTTGAGAGCTTCACCGCGTTTCTCCAGGCCTACTGCTTCCCACTGATTGGTTTTATCCAAATACGTAGTGGCAATAACTGAAAAGGTTGTGTGGTGCATATTCTGCTCCCCACATCCAGTCGGCTGGTAAATCAGTTTACCCATTGCATTCCCACCGATGACACTCTCCACAAGAGGACTAACCTGCTCTCTGCCTGCAACAGAAATCAGATGTTCAACTAACTTAATCAAGAATGGAGAGCCACTTTTAGACACATACTGTATCAATAAAAATGATGGTACCTGTCACAAAAACCTTGGTGCTCGATGGTGTATTTGGGACTATATTTGTATTAGGGATCACATTGTTGACCGTTTGTTCTTCAGTGCCACCTACAAGGGACAAGATGGGAGAGAGTTTAGTACCTAAAGAAAACATCCGTTACCATGTTAACACCAGTGTGAAACTCACCTTTTGGATCAAGTTCTACAATCTTATTAACATTTGTCAACACACCATTTGGCTGGAAAAAATAGAATTGCACTAATGTTACAAATGTATTGCTTTAGCTGCAGGCCTCGGATAAGAGTGTGTTTTTTAATTCAGCTTTCCCACTGAGTCTTACCACAACACGTAGAGGCTTTACAACTCCATCTCCATGCCACGAGTCTTTAACAGCGGCTTTAACCTCAATGTTAAATGTACCTTCTTTCATTGGAATTATTATAAAAGGTACAGCCCTCGTGGTAAAGCCTTCCATTTTCACCTCCCGACGATACCTTCCACGCTTTGACGCAGCACTGCACACATTCTCCTGCTCTATTAGTTCCATACGCACCTTCGGAAGAAAACCAACAGAGCAACATGTAACTGGTTAAATAGACTTTTGTCATTTGAATACATTTGTGAATAGCAAAACTAATGATTGTATAAAGTATTGCCTTACAGTGATAGGGTCCCCAATATAGTTGTGCAGAATGGCTCTGATTTCTATCTGCTCTCCAACGACTGCAGAGTAAGGAAGTCTAAGATCAATGAAGAACTGTTTAAACACAACGACCTCTAATGGTTGTCCGACACAGATGCCTTTAAAAAGAGATGAAAGCAATAAATCAAAGTGACAGACACCTGAAGAGCATTTAAGAATAATGTGTTTTACAAAAAACTCACCATTATTTTCTGAAAGGCTAATCCCAGTAAACTGCCATGTTGTGATGGAGTCTTTTAAAGGAATACGCCGGTCAACTGTGTTGGTCACACTAAAAACAGAAAATAAATACATTTGAGGTTTCAGATTTCTTTTTACAATTACTGTATGTTTATCTTACCAATCTGTACACTGAGGAATATTGAAAGTAACCCATTCCCAACTTTCAGGAAATTTTGTTCGGGATGTAATTTCACTGCTGTCCATGTAACTATTATCCTCCTCACCTAAAGAGAGAGAAATGTATTTGAATGTAAAGTAATGAGTACATTGTGAGTATAAATGTTGCTTTTGTTTTCTCACTGCGAGCGAGAATAAGGCTGTCTTCCTTCAGTTCACTGCGTTGCTTCTGAAGCTCCAGACAGCAGTGTAGGAAAGCATCCTCACAGGCTTTACCATCAGTGATGTACAATTTACTTTCACAGGTGTATGAAAGAGGGGTTGACTTCATGCCGTCCAAACAACACTCTCTCTGCACTGGGTCTTTATAGGTACTCGCTAAAAGTGAAGGAAACATTAAGTTGTGAGCTTAGAAACCACACAGTTTATTTCATTAGCTACAGCTACTTACTCAAAGTGGTTTTTACATCAAACAAAGTGCTGGCGCTTTTTCCTGGCGGAGAGGGCAATTAATCTCTAGAAATAAGAAGAATTGATGAGGAATCTGTAGTGATTTTAAAGATTTCTTTTTCACAAACGTCTAATTCTTGAAGCGATGGTGAGTTACCTTGTCTATAAGGGGTCCCAGAAGCAGTGTCTGTATGAAATATGAGCCCTGCATCAAAAAACACGCCCATGCTGTTTTTCCCTCCTCCTGGTGTGCAGCCTGTGTCAGCCTTCTCTACAATCTCCCACACCTGAGCACAGGCACAAGAAAACATTTACAAGACGAGGAATGGGAGTTTGTCAGGAAATGAGATTCAGATGATCTATAAATAATAAAAATAACACAAATGAACCTTTTTCTGTGTAAGGCGATGCTTGTTGTTTAAGACATAGACACCTTTGTCCACTGCCACCAGCCCCACCTTTGCCCCTGGGTCTCCAGTGACCTTTAGATCAAAGGTCCTTCGGGGCTCATAGGATGGGATAGCTGGATTCTTCGGTTCAAGCTTTAGCTGTAAATAAATAAATAAATGAACAAGGAGTCATTCTTATTAATTTTCTGTATTTTTTAAATTGTTTATATGATGGGCCAATCTGTGTGTAATGGAAGTCAGTGCAGTTTTCTATACATCCAATAGATGGAAATGTTGTACTGAGTTTTCACAATTTGTTTATTTTATATTTTTTGTACAACATTGTTAATTATTATTGTTATTTATTTTTATATATTGACATGATTGTTTTGTTTCAATATAAAATTTGTCCTGTATATATTTTGTTTAATGTACAACAAAAATGCAGGTACAACCTTCCATCTGCTAATGTAAAAGCCAGCAGCAGATCCATGTGTTGGACTGAACTTGAAAACATTCTAAGATATTATGAGTTTATGAACTTAAGATATAAATATTAACCTACCAGCCTCTGCTCACAAGCAGGCCAAAGTGTTCTACGGTGTTTTTGTTGTTTGGGTAAAGATCATATTAAAACATTGTTTAAAAAGTGTTTTTAAAACTGTTTTTGCGTGTGACTGAGGCTGGCATACTGTGTATTATTAGTTTAATTAAAAATAAATTTATAAGCCCTTTTTCTACTGATGCTTTTAGTGTATCTCATGTACACTACTCCCCATGCTGTCATAGTAAATTATTGAAAAAGAGAATCTAACTAAAGTCCCTTAAAGGAACTTACCGTGCCCATGCAGGAGTCATCAACATCCACCCAAACAGAGTCTGAGACCACTTCATTGGCGTTTGGATGATAGTAGACTATGATTCGGAATGATGGCAGCATTTTTTTAGTAACTGGGATAATTAAAGAAAGCAGCGTTTGGCCCGCTGAACTGTGTCTTTTAAAGTGAACCAGCTGACCTCTGCTCAGGATCTAGATGCAACAGATACATACTTTTTACCCAATGTCCAAATTTATATTGTGCATGTTTGATGAACACAGCAGCAAAGTGTCACTCACCAGGTATGTAAGTTCATGGACTTGGTTGCGTTCAATGTCCATGTTTATTTGGACCTTAAGATCAGTTCCTAATTTTACATCAGCTGAGTTTACAGCTACAAAAAAGTTAAAAAGAAAACGTCACAAAAATCATAAATGATGCTACCTTTGCCACTAAGATTAAATAAGTGGCACTCACTGATGTGGATGTATTTCTTGCTTTTGTTTTCATGAGGTTTAGCCACCATTGTTTCTGATGTCTGCCTGTTTGCTGGCAATCTTGGATCATTGGTCCTTGCCTAGAATTAGATTATGGTTTATAGTTATGCACATGTAAAAAATACAAATAAAATTATTACTACAAAGTGTGCTTACACATTTTAAACAAAAAGTAATATTCATAGTCTGGCAGATAATATAGTTGATATGGTATAGCACAAAGTGCTATAATCCTATGAATGAATGGCTATATTAAGTCTAAACATTTGTCACATACAGTAATACTCAGACTGCTTTCTGTTGGGCGTGTGTTGATGGTCAGACTGGCCCTGCCATTGGCTCTGGTTCTGGTTCCCTGCAAATTTCCAGGCTCCAAAACCACCTCAACATCTACTGCTGGACTTCCATCAGGGTTGAGAACACTGACCTTTAAGAAAACCAAGGAAAATGTTCATTGATTGAGACAAAAAGGACAGTTTTACTTAAAAAAGAACAACAACTTTTAACTGTGGACATGTGCACATACCAAAACATCAAATGGCTTTCCTGGTTTGAAATATTTGGGTGTTTTCTTGAAGTTGATGGAGTAAGGTGATGTAACTATTCTAATGTTTCTTAATTCTGACTCTACCATTTCACTTCCTGTGAGAGAAACATATGCAAACAAATACTAATGATGGAATGAAGTTTGTGTTGGTGTCCTGATATAATTACTTTTATGTATAGTACATGTTTGCTTGTAGGTCAGCTTGTTCTTACCACTATCTGTTAACACACTGGCAGTCACAAATAAGGATTTCCCAACCAGTTCATCAATGTTTGTGAAGGTCTTTAGGATGTGCTCTTTCTTCAGTGTAGCCTGTCCAATACCATTACTAATCTAATGGGACACAAAAACAAATTGTATTGAAATGAATAAACACTGGTATATGTTTTAACTTATAGTACTTTAGAATGCTTAATCCATAAATCTTATTTAGTTGTATGTAAATTAGGAAAACATGGATGTTCTCACTGGGATTCTTTGTATTGAGGCAGGGAAAGCTTTTTTATCTTTATCTTGCATAACCCCAAACACAACAAAGGCCATGCCGTTCACTTCTTTTCCAAACAGATATCTGGAACCAAAAACATGGCATGTGCATTATGACTGGCATGAATAAATTGAATTTTAAAAACAGCACAACAGTCATCCACCTCGTTTCTACAAAATAAATTCACAAAATGAATTGTTACTGACGTTGCTTTGACGCTGACTGTGAATGTCTGGCTGTCCACATAGTAGAAAGAGGTTTCTAAGGCGGTCACCTTCACCTCAAAACTTGGCAAAACTGAAAGCATTACATATTTGGTGTTAGTCTTTACTTCAAAAAAATATCTCGACAGCTGCCTGTCTGACTTCTGTAGTGACATACCGTATTTTCTGACTTCAAACTCTGCAGTGTAGGTCTCCTGTGGGTTGCTTTGAAGCCGTGCGACCACTTTCCATTGCCCAGTACTTCACATGAACACACACAGTCTTTAGTAACAGCCCAATAATGTGGTCAAATGAGTCCTATAGTATATAAAACATAATAACCTGACAATTTCACCAAGTTGATAATTTCCTGTGTGCATCCCCAATTCTAGTGAGACGGGGTCAAGTGGGATAACAATTCCTTCAGGGGTCTGAAAGTGAAGCAGAGTGAAAGTGTGAATAAATATGTCATATGTTTTATCACTTAGTTACATTTCTTTAAGCTCTATGTGTGCTGATCATGTACAAAAGTCCAATACCACAATCTCAATGGAAATAGACGCAGGGTTTCCCGTTGATTCATCTCTCCCAATTGGCTTCATTCCCGGCGTCAATGCAAAAATCCTAAAATAAACTGATATAGAAGCTGAGGTTACTTATCTGCTTGTGTCCAAGTTATTTGTTCGTAAAAATTGAGGTAAATGTACATAAATGTAAATTTTAGATTAGTATTTAAAATACCTATGCTGTCAGGGACATAGAGGGTCTTGTCTGTCTGGATGAAAAGGTATCCCGATTGAAATGAGACTAAGACCACTTTCTCCAGACTAAGACTGCCCGGGAATACGGCTTTTAGGTATACATACTGTTTCATCGTGGGATCCTTACTAAAACCATCAGGAGGAATCTAAAACCAGCAACAATTCAGTAAATTGTGATTTGATTGACCAGAAAATAATATTTATTAAATTAGACAAATGATTTAAAAAAAGTCAGTGTTAAGTTTACCACTAGCTCTCCTAGTGCTTGGTATTTGTTTCCTGAGTTTAGCGTCACAGTTGTTGATTTCAGTTTTGTGTTTTTTGTTGGATGGTTCCAGGCAGAGATTTCAACTTCCATTGGTGATGCAGCGCCACATTCTTGACACTCCACAAAGATGTTTTCGGCTGTTCCGACCCGCAACAAGTTTGGGGCAGACATCACCTTTCTGTGGGAAAATATGTCATAGAAAAGTAACGTATAGTCACTGCGCCAAGATGCCTACTGAGACTGATTGTGTCGGTGTTTCTTCATCTTCAGAGACTTAGGCTAATGATAACCCCTGATGCTGTAGATTTTATCATCCAGAGAATTGACACAATTAATGTTTACTGATTGCTCCAGCTAAGATCAATAAAACATTTCATCATTACGGTAAACTCTGTTGTTTGCTAAGTTTGCAAACCAGAACCCAACCCAGGCTCACATTAACTTGAACTGTGACACAATCTGGACTTTTAAAGGCGTAACACTTTATATAACGTTGACATACTTACTTTAGGTTTGTCATGGATGGGCCACGGAAAAAGATGAGTATATAGGAAGAAATAATTGTGGCTTGTCATGCCCGGAGATGAAGGTAACAAGGTGCCCCACAAAGCTTAACTTAAACATAAGCTTCATTTTACACATAACTTAATAAGTGGACTTGATGTTTTAGTAAAGTATATATCTTTCTGTAACTCTAAAATTATGTTTTGGAGTTAACTGTTAGAACATTAGCCTAAATTAGGCAGGGACAAAGTGGTCTGTTGCTATAAAATTAATGAAATGGACCGCTTTCTAAATCTTTCCATTAAATTATTTTGCTTGCTGTTTCCCTAAATACTTAGACGTGCTAAATTATTGTTTCCCCAGCGTTTCAACTGGTGGAGCATGTATCACCAGGGACGCTGTCATATATTTTGGGCCCCATGAAAAGACCTAACGTTGGGCCCCACCATCACAAGTGCTACTAACCTATTACTGTAACTAGAGGTGATTCTTGGGTTAAAGCCTTAGAGGCTGGCTGAACTTAGACACACATTTAAACACAGAGGTGGACACATAAAGTTATAAGATAATGTATTTTAAGGCTTAAGATCTGACACTTTAATTATCTATTATAATTAAATGACTACTAGGAACTATTTGTGTGAGTGAGGTAAGCCTGCTTTCAAAACAAATAGGAATTGTTACCTTTGTATTTAATGGTTGACAAAATAATGTGTAAATAGAATTTATGTGGTCTAATTTTTATAGAGAAAATACATAAAAGCTGTATGATTTTTAGCATAACTAAGAACAAAACACTCAATTTTTGTTGATCAGTTTATCATATTTTATTTTAATCCTAAAATGTCTAATATTGACAACTGTTGGTTAGGGGGCCTTAGAATCATCCTTAGGCCCTTAAAAACCAAATAATGGCTCAAATGAATGCTCAAACGAGTGGACTTACAGTGCAGCACCATCAGCGACAGAGGAGATTGATGCCAACCCCAGAGAGGCCAGCAGCCACAGTAGAGTCCTGCCCATCTTTCCACCAGACCTGCTGCCAGTGTACCGCCTGGACTCTTGCTTTTTATCCACGTCCTTCCCCCTACACACCCGTACCAAAGGTTAATGTGCTCAGTAAACACAAACACAAATACACATGATTTCCCAGCAGCAGTTGAGAAACAGTCTAGAAAAAAAGATTTGGCTCAGTAAAAATATACATAGAAAATCAATGAGGGGTTACATGAAATCCACATTGAACACATTATTATTAGGTCCGAGCCATGCATGGCAAGGGAATATTAAAACTGCTAGACCGGGGTGGGCGATTATTTTTCCCCAAGGCCACACATGAACTTGGGAGTCTGGCAGAGGGCCGGGCCAACATGGTGAACTCACCTACCTTTGTTCAATAAAAACACATTTCTTTTGCCTTTTGTTTAAAGTTTAAACTGTAGGCAAAACATTATGTGCAATAAACACCACAGTCACAGCTGCTCCTCCCCAGTTTATGATCCAGTCTTCACAGTTTGTTAAAGAACTAGTGAAAACTATCTCTCGCTGCTAGATGCTAGCTTTCGGAAAGGCTTTTAAAGAGTAACTAAACCCTAACACAACTTTTTTTAATGAATAATCTGTAAGAATGGAGCTTTATTTGTGTATTTAGATTATTCTTTTCTTTTTTTCTATAGCCTAGATAATTAGAATAGTTTTAGTTTGTACATAGTGTAGTATTTGTAGTTAGAAGCATAGTAAGTTATTAGCATAGTTATTGCATCAGTTGTGATAGCATCGGGCATAGAATTTTAGCATTAGCTTTAACTTTATTAGTTTAGAGTTGCTGGTTGCAACAGCACTGCTGCATAGCTTTACAGCAGACTTGGAAATTAGGCACTAGTGGTTCCACCATTGACGGCAGAAGCACTTAAAATACACTTTGTATTTAAGTGCACAGGGTTAATTACTTGTAAAAAGTGTTTTTATTCATTTTTAAAGAAACTTTTAAATAACTTAAAAGTAGATGAATGCAAACAGACAAAACTTTAAATCATTTATTTATCACTATAGTGTTATTTTAGCATGCCATAAGCAATAGGAGTTATTGTGGAAAAGAATCAGAAATAAAAACTCATTTTTTTGTCTCTTTTTAAATTGTAATGATAAAGTAGTGCTGCAAAGATGGAAGGGTTTCTTGAACTTTCAGGTTGCTCCTGTAAAAGGGCCCTTTTACAGTCATTGGTCCGAGCTTTGCCGCTGTCTGCAGGGAGCGAGCACGTGGTCAAACGAACAAGCGAGCTTCTGATTGGCTCACTGGTTACCATGCAAACGGGCACTCAACTAAGCTCATATGCCCAAATTGGGACATCTGGCTCCATAAAATCAACATGGTGACCTCATAGATTGTATAATAGACGACCTCCGTAACGTCTAAAAATTGCGCCTGAAAGAGTGTCAACCCCGAGGTTTGTAACGCAATGGGTGACGTCACACTCCTTATGTCCAGCCCCTTCTACAGTCACTGGGTTTCATCATAGATTGTAGGGTTCCACGCACTTGGCCTAGAATAACGTGAGTTCCTGCTGAAAGCTTGAGTGTGCAACCTGCATTTTAAGCGGGATTGCATCTCCAATGCAATGGAGCTGGAAATGTGCTTCTCCAAAACAACTCGCGCTGAAAAGCAACACAGAGCCTAGCGCTGCTCCTCCAGCATGGCATCAGGGGCAAGCGCTGCAAACAGCCCTGACCTATCCATGTGGTGACAATTTGTTCATATGAAAAAAATGACTAACGGTAGGCAAAGTAGGCCCACAGTATATATTTTGCGGGTTTAATCAAATGCTGTCAGGTTATAGTGCTACACACGTGGACAAAATTGTTGGTACCCTAAGGTCAATGAAAGAAAAACTCACAATGGTCACAGAAAAAAACTTTATTCTGACAAAAGTAATAATAAATAAAAATTCTATGAATGTTAACAAATGAAAGTCAGACATTGCTTTTCAACCAAATTTTTGGTACCCCTAACTTTATATTTTGTTGCACAACTTTTTGAGGCTATCACTGCAATCAGACGATTCCTGTAACTGTCAATGAGACTTCTGCACCTCTCAGCAGGTATTTTGGCCCACTCCTCATGAGCAAACTGCTCCAGTTGTTTCCAGTTTGAAGGGTGTCTTTTCCAGACGGCATGTTTCAGCTCCTTCCAAAGATGCTCAATAGGATTGAGGTCAGGGCTCATAGAAGGCCACTTTAGAATAGTCCAATGTTTTCCTCTTAACCATTCTTGGGTGTTTTTAGCTGTGTTTTTTTAGATTTCATTGTACCCCGCACAGATTCAAGACACCCTGTGCCAGAGGCAGCAAAGCAGCCCCAGAACATAACAGAGCCTCCTCCATGTTTGACAGTAGGGACAGTGTTCTTTTCTTGATATGCTTCATTTTTCCATCTGTGAACATAGAGCTGATGTGCCTTGGCAAAAAGTTACATTTTTGTCTCATCTGTCCATTGGACATTATCCCAGAAGCATTGTGGATTGTCAACATGTAGTTTGGCATATTCCAGTCTAGCTTTTTTATGATTTGTTTTCAACAATGGTGTCCTCCTTGGTCGTCTCCCATGTAGTCCACTTTGGCTCCAACAACGACGGATGGTGCTATCTGACACTGATGTTCCTTGAGCATGGAGTTCACCTTTCTGGGCTCTTTTGTTACCATTCGGATTATCCGTCTCTTTGATTTGTCATCAATTTTCCTCCTGCGGCCACGTCCAGGGAGGTTGGCTACAGTCCCATGGATCTTAAATTTCTGAATAATATGTGCAACTGTAGTCACAGGAACATCTAGCTGCTTGGAGATGGTCTTATAGCCTTTACCTTTATCATGCTTGGCTATAATTTTCTTTCTATTCTCCTGCGACAACTCTTTCCTTCACTTCCTCTGGTCCATGTTGAGTGTGGTACACACCATGTCACCAGACAACACAGTGACTACCTGAAGCCCTATAAATAGGCCCACTGACTGATTACAAGATTGTACACACCTGTGATGCTAATTAGGCACACACCTTGAATTAACATGTCCATTTGGTCACATTATTTACAGTCTTTTCTAGGGGTACCATCAATTTTGTCTAGGCCTGTTCCATGAGTTTATTTTTTAAAATAATTCCGTTGAAGCATGGTTGAAAAGCAATGTCTGACTTTCATTGGTTAACATTCATAGAATTTTTATTTATTATTACTTTTGTCAGAATAAAGTTTTTTCTGTGACCATTGTGAGTTTTTCTTTCATTGACCGAAGGGTACCAATATTTTTGTCCACGTCTGTACCTAACCCTGTTACTTTCTGTCACCTGGGATAGGACTAGAAGCTGGACAGCCCCACAAGGACAGCTGATAAGCTTATAGTCCTTTTAAGATATAGTTCATTGTGCTTCATTCAATATCAAAAAGCACATGATTAATGTTTTGCTTTATTAATTTATATTTTGACATATTGTTAATAGTCTCACACAGGTGATATGCACACACCTAATATTACACAGTTTTTGTTATGGTATACATACAGTTGTGCTCATAGTTTTACATACCCTGGCAGAATTTGTAATTGTTTGGCCATTTTTCAGAGAATTTGAATGATAACACAAAAACATTTTTTCCTGTCATAGTTAGTATTTGGGTGAAGCCTTTTATTGTCAAACAACTGTTTATTTATTTTTTTTAAATCAGAATGACAACAGAAACTATCCAAATGAACGTCAAAGTACATCCCATGCGCATCTTTCAGGCTGATGAGTGCAACTTTTTTTCCAGTATTTTCTGATAACATGCTGCATTCATCTTGCTGATTGACATTCTCTATTCCTTGGATATCTTTTCCCACAGATCTTTTGACAATTTTTTTTTTTTTTTTTTAATTTCAGTCAAAAAATAAAAGAATGACAAAAATCCATACGTTCATTTTAATTTTGAACAAAACATATTGACTGAAAGGGTGAAGGCTGAAGTCGCGACTTATTTTGCCTACCCCTTTTACCTTTGAGAGAAAAAGAAAATATGCATCTATCAAAACAACAAAGCCAAACCATAAACAACCACAACAAATTCAAAATTAATAGAAAAATGAACAAAATAGGTATCATTCCATCCATCCATCCATCCATCTTCTACCGCTTATCCGGGGCCGGGTCACAGGGGCAGCAGTCTAAGCAGAGGCGCCCAGACTTCCCTCTCACCAGACACTTCCTCCAGCTCTTCCGGGGCGATACCGAGGCGTTCCCAGGCCAGCCGAGAGACATAGTCCCTATAGCGTGTCCTAGGTCTTCCCCGGGGTCTCCTCCCGGTGGGACATGCCCGAAACACCTCCTTAGGGAGGCGTCCAGGAGGCATCCGAAACAGATGCCCGAGCCACCTCAGCTGGCTCCTCTCAATGTGGAGGAGCAGCGGCTCTACTTTGAGCTCCTCCCGAGTGACCGAGCTCCTCACCTTATCTCTAAGGGAGCGCCCCGCCACCCTGCGGAGAAAACTCATTTCGGCCGCTTGTATCCGGGATCTTGTTCTTTTGGTCATGACCCAAAGCTCATGACCATAGGTGAGAGTAAGAACGTAGATTGACCGGTAAATCGAGAGCTTTGCCTTACAGCTCAGCTCCTTCTTCACCACGACAGACCGGTACATCGACCGCATCACTGCAGAAGCTGCACCGATCCGTCTGTCAATCTCACGTTCCCTCCTTCCCTCACTCGTGAACAAGACCCCAAGATACTTGAACTCCTCCACTTGAGGCAGGATCTCTCCAGCAACCTGAAGGGGACAAGCCACCCTTTTCCGACTGAGAACCATGGTCTCAGCCTTGGAGGTGCTGATCCTCATCCCAGGCGCTTCACACTCGGCTGCAAACCGTCCCAGTGCACACTGAAGGTCCTGGCTTGATGGAGCCAACAGGACAACATCATCTGCAAAAAGCAGAGACGAGATCCTGTGGTCACCAAACAAGACTCCCTCGCTGCGCCTAAAAATCCTGTCCATAAAGAACAGGGCCGGTGACAAAGGGCAGCCCTGCCGAAGTCCAACATGCACCGGGAACTGCCGCCACGACAGGCACTGGGAGTCGCCGGTCGGAGCACTTTCCAGCACCCCTCCCAGAGACTCCAAGAAGGCCGGGTACTCTACACTGCCATTTGGCCCGTAAGCATAAACAACAGTGAGAGACCTATCCCCGACCCGAAGGCGCAGGGAAGCTACCCTCTCGTTTACCGGGGTGAATTCCAACACATGGTGGCTGAGCTGGGGGGCTATGAGCAAGCCCACACCAGCCCGCCGCCTCTCACCGCAGGCAACTCCAGAGTAGAGTAGAGTCCAGAGTTGGATTTCAGAGCCCAAGCTGTGCGTGGAGGTGAGTCTTACTATCTATAGTCGGTATCTCTCAACCTCCTATTCAAGCTCAGGCTCCATACCCGCCAGTGAGGTGACAATCAATGTCCCTAGCGCCAGATTCTGTATCTGGGGATTTAGTCGTCGAGGCCCCCGCCTTCGACTGCCACCCAATCCACATTGCACCGGCCCCTTACGGTTCCTCTTGCAGGTGGTGGGCCCACGGGAGGCCCCACGTCGCTCCTGAGGGATAATAATATTCTATATTTAGCTATATCATGATTTGTTAGTGATGATACCTTCACAGCTCAAGCTTCAGTTAACAAACCAGGTTTTAATTTTAATTAATAAAACTACAGTAGTAATACAACAACAGCTCATTATCAAAGCTCACCTTAAAGACAATAGATTCTTATCTGTGTGTAAAGGCCATTGATTGTATAAATATGGATGATATCCGCCCATTGGTCCCCTATTCACCAATATTGTCATTACGAATGGGCAATAAAATGGCCGTTACATCCGGGCTTTTTCAATAGTAAAACAATAGTTTTTATATAGCATAAACAAACATATTAATCAAACCCCCCCCCCAGAGTTGTCACGTAGTAAAAACTTAGCTCTGGAGACCGGAGCCATCATTTGTACCAGGCTGTAAACATGAGTTTTAATCTTGTAAAGTCGCCATTGGGTTTCTCCTTATATTTCCGCTTTTGGAGCCTGCCCTCTGGTGGACGGAGGTATATCTCTGTATTTCGCTGTAAAATCACCGTATGGCGGCGCCCTTACACAAGGACCATTTTAGAGGTTCCATGGGAGAGGCTTGGTAAAGGCTAGTTAGGGTCTCCATGGTAACACTCAGAGGGAGGAGTTTGTGAAACTCCGACAAACTGCTCATTAAGTTAGCTTTCCTTTAGCTCTCTGCAAAAACAAGTGACTTTCCAACCACTTTAAAACGGACCAAACAGCAATATATATCACTCTATATCTTCATTTCACCTTCACAGACATTAGACAAGAGATTAGACACATAAATTTGACTTAGGTTATGCCAGAAAGTGCTTGGCAGAAAGAGAGGTGGCCAAAACCAGGACAAGGTCTTTTGTCTGTAATTATTAAGCCTAAACTTAAATCATTTCTCTGTGATTGATTATTTGTGTTTGCTAAAGCACAGCAAACATGGCCCTGTGGCTGCCCCAGGCACTACATACCTTTACTGTTGAAAACATACAACAGTAGCCTATAACGACAATACAGATATGAGTACATCTAAATGCAACAGTATAGTTAGTCAGTAATAATAATAATAATAATAATAATAATAATAATAATAATAATAATAATAATAACATTTAGAAGTTTGTGGTGTTGAAAAGGCCTTTTGTAAATTATGATGTCAACGTACCTGTTTAGATTTTACTGCCATTGTGGCTTTAATTATATTTATAAAGACGTGCTGTATATAGCAAAGGCTACCTCTGGTTGGTGCTGTAGAAACACGTGACTTAATTTGCGCACCGGTAGACAGGTGAGCGTGGGAGCGAGGGCTTTGTGCCGTTGTTCCTGCTCGTGAGAGAGGATTGTCATGTTGTGATAGTGCCGTACAGTTAAACAGCGGGACCGAGCTAACTCAGGTACGACTGGAGTTCTAGTGTGGACAAAACTAACACATATATATCTAGAACCACAGTCTGGTGTCGTTTTTGTGAGGTTGTGTGGCTGTAGATAGCGTAAGGCGGCTATAGTAGATTCGGCTGAGGAGAGAAACCGCTAAACAGGTGTAACAGGACCTGTGACATTCCTCCACGCAGCCATCCGCACACATCGACAACGGAGCAGTGAGTTGGATCAATTACACGAAATTAATATCAAATTGTTCTAACAATGGCGCTTGTGGAGCTTACAAACATATTGTCTTACATTGTCAAACATAATCCAGTGTGTTATCCAGCAGACTTTATCCGATCATGAACGCTTGTTTATGGATAGCTACAGCAAGTAAATAATTTAAGTATGTCGGAACATAATCTTGAATTGTGTCTGCTCTCATGACCACAATCTTATTGTGGCTTGTTTTTAGACTATGTTCCTTGTCGTTTTAAAAACATTAAATGTGACTAACACCAACTTGGACTGTGGCTTTTCCCACTACTGACTGGCCTTTGTGTATAACTTTATTCATTAACCATGCATTGATTACTTTGTAGAAACACCACTCCCTTTGTGTCAAAGGCATGTGGTCCAGATGTGAGAAGTGAAGCCTTGCTTAGTTAATCCATGTATTTATTAGTTAAGCAACTGTCATGATAACGCACGTTTAATGAGCAAATGTCACAGAAACTCTCGGTGGTTTTGTACAAAAGCATCTCCGACTCGCTGGATTTGTCGCAGTCGGTCCAGTGCACTCTGGATGCTTTAACGGACCCATTTGTATATTTTTTGTTTCGATAAATGAGTTGATGCAAGATTTTTATTTTCTCTTTTGTTTTCTTTGTGTCCCAGTTTTGTTGCCATGGCAATGCAGGAGTTACTCCCATCTTCAGTGTGTGCATTGCTGTCCACTGTGCTTTCACTGCTCAGCCTAAGTTTACTGCTGCTGATGTGTGTCATCAAGAAGAAACGAAGATTGGAGGGCACGTACAAACCCAGCACTGAGGAGCGTAAACAGACAGGAGCAGCCTGCCCCGAAAAACCTGGGCTGAGTTTACCACTGCCCAAAGAGGAACGACTCATTTGACTTGACTCCACAGCAGGTATCTGTGGTCATACATGGTCTGGGATGTTTACTGCCAGGATCCTTCAATTGTGGGTAATGCACCTTCACCATGGGAGATGTTATTTCACAGAATGAACAGAAGTTACTGCCTTCACGTTGCCCAAACTGGATATGAGCTGAAGTATTTTTTGTATTTGTACATGCGTATTTTCACAATGGTCTGTTTTATATTTATCTAGAGAAAGTATTTTTACTGTGTGCCAATATGAAGGATCTTGAAAACTGACTGTGAAGCACCTTTTGTAAAGATCTAAAAAATTATAATATCAAAGATAAAACAAAAATAATCACATAATGCACACAAATAATTAGTTTAATAAAGTACGTACTTGCACAGAGACCGTTTATTTGATGTTTCTATCATGTTCTTACCAAATTGACATTGTTCATTTAAAAAAAAACTATGCTACTAAAATGCAATAAACTATTTTACATAAATAGGCATTTAGCCATTAGATGCCAAAATACAGACTTTTGAGGAATAATGCTTTATTAAAGAGCATTATTACCGCTGTTTGCAAAAAGAGCTGACATCCTTTTTTATATGTAAAAACTAGTTATCAAAATATTAACAAAATGATAACTTAAATTTTTCATCAAGCCTCAAACCTTTTCTTAAGCTCAGACACTTTAATAGCAGGCGGATCATTTTCCTCTTTTGAGGCTTCTGACTGAGTCTCTCTGCTGCAAAAAGCACTACATGGTTCGCCGGCTTCAGCAAACGTCTTAATCCTAGATTTTATTTGCAGCCCTTGGATTGGGGTCTGACACTGAAAGCGGGCCACAGCAGAGAGCACCTTGGGAGGAGTGGTGGTCCTTGCTATCACTCGATCCTCTTGTTTTACTGTGTCTGAACTTTGTGATTTTGAATCTACAGTAGTACTCTGACCAGATGAGGTGATGTCGGGATCATGGTCGTATTGTAGAGTCACTTTATTTATCACTGTTACCAGCTTCTGCTCCTCTTCATCCATTTGCTCTTCATTTGTTTCTCTATATTTTTCTTTACAATCAACTATCTCACTTTCTGTGATCTGTAAATTTTCACCCTCCTTTTTTTCTTCAATGTTTTCAAGCTCCTTCCCTAAAATGTCAGTCATTTCCTGATCAACTTTGTTTTCATTCTTTAGTATAACATCTTTATAGTTATTTATTTCATCTATTTTTTCATCATGGGTTTCACTTATTGCCGCCTTCACTTCCTGTTGCATGGCATTGCTGTCTTCCTTTTCTTGTCTCTCCATGTCACACACCAGTGTTTCCTCTGGCCACTCTTCCACTTTTCTGTTGTCCAGTTGATCACAGTCCTCTGCCAGGTCAGACAGATCCTCTGTGGTTCCTAGGTGCCAGCTGTGCAGACTGTCACTGCCACTGATGGATAAGGAGAGGCTCTCCTGGCTCGGGTTGACCAGACTGTGCTAAAACACAGAACCACAGTGGTTCAGACCAGAGACTCCAGTTCAGAGTAAGTCTAGTGCTGTTTTTCCTGCTTACCTTAGTAATAAAGTCATGACTGTCTGGCCCAAAAAGATCCAGGCTGCGAGTGCCGTACAGCATACCGCGCTCATGGGAGCTCCGAGAGCTAAGTGTGTCAAAAATCTCCCCAAGCAGGTCCATCTCCTCTGGGTCACACAGCAGAGAGTCTTCCCCATCATCATCTAACTTCTGATGATCATAGTCGACTGCAGACTCAGCCCTGATATGGGCAGAGATTACATACACAATCAAGAGTGTTATGTACAACAGTAGCCCCTTTTTAATCCAAAACCAAGTTTTCTCTGATGGGACAAATGCTCCACTTAGTCATGAACCAAGATAAATACAGTCTTGTATAAAATGGTTTCAAAACAAAAGATCTGTAACCAAAGTATAGTATTTAAACCACTTTTTTTTATCACCTGTCCCATGTTTCTCCAGCATCTTTAATCTGTTGTTCATCTCCGAGAGCCCTAAATTTGTGAATAGGTCGAATGGGACGTGACTGACATGAGGCAACGGTGACATCATAAAGCCATGACAATAAAACACAAAAACAATATAGTAACAGAGCAACAAAACATGCAGCAAAGCACAGAAAGCCACACGAAAACACAACAGGTAAATTAGCTGGTTATAAGTATTAATAGAAAGACATTTGAATTGGGCTGTGAAGTATGTTTGGCCTACTTTTCCAAAGTGTTGTGTGATTGGTAGACGGCTCTGTAGGCCCTCTGATTGGGCACGACGGTGTGACACTGACCCTCCTCTCTGGAGTTTCAGCTCCTCACTTTGGCGCTGCTTTAAAACACACACACACAACATAGGAAATAACAAATGAAATTATGCTTGTGAACATTTTAACTGTAGGGATCTTTTTACCTTGTGGCTCAATAGACTTTTCAAACCAGATTTGGTGAGACCTTTGGCCTGTAAGAAATTCACAGAATATTCACTATAGTGTTATAAAGCCAGTCCCTTTTTTATAGCAAAAGAAAACTTACCCTCATGTTTGCTTTGGACCTCATGTTGAGGATCAGTGCTCCTCCTCCCTTCTGTTAAGTGTACTTAATTAGACTTAACTTAAAAAGGCATTTAATCAAAACTATAAACTCACCTTTATATTACCGACTAGCTGCTGATAAGACTTGGATTTCCCTGTGAACAGACATTAATGATTTAATTAAGACATTGATTTACTTAAGATGTATAAAGACAAAGATACAAACCTGCAGATGCTTCACATTTTAGAATCTCCTCCTCAAAAAGGTCATCAGGCTCTTTCCCTTTGTTCAGAATATCCAAACGGCTATCAATGAACTAAACAAAACAAAATATTTTCACTTTTTTTTTTTACTGTGTTAGTTACTTGAAGCCGTTTTACAAATGTTAAAAATAAGAGGAGAAAAAAACATCCGTCTGTATCTTGCTTCTTAATTGCAGATATATGAATAATCAACCAGCTATGTATAGAGTGAAAGACATACTTTTTTTACATAATAATTGCAACAACACACAATTAATAACAAGTATTTCGTAAATGTACAAGAATAACCCTCTCTACCCTGAACATACATTACGTGTAGCTGTAACTTTTCACTTTAAACATTACATTGGCGTTGTGTCACCAGCAGAGGGCCGTATAGGCACAGAAAAAAAAACACACCTGTTTGAAGAACTGCAAATGTACAGCACTTTGTAAGAACTGCCTCATGCTGGTTGACTTATGATCCAATAAGAGCTCTGGGTTGA
Organism: Perccottus glenii; assembly: GCA_024416835.2. Taxonomy (NCBI): domain Eukaryota; kingdom Metazoa; phylum Chordata; class Actinopteri; order Gobiiformes; family Odontobutidae; genus Perccottus; species Perccottus glenii. The sequence goes on from CM044549.2 coordinate 22,991,959, forward strand.
ACCATAATTCACCGTCCTGCAAGGTTAGAAAGAGTTGAGACGACACCAAAATCATCAGCAAACGTTTCAGAATGAAAACGCACACACCCTAAAGCTGGAGGAGTGATACTTACTTCCCTGAATTGAAATGGTGTACAATTAAAGTATATGGAAGTATGGCGCATACTTATTTAGTCTGTTTACAAGTAACATCACCATATTAAATTTATGATATAATTAAGAGATCTGGTTTGGACCTGATCCTGTAGAGCCTCTCTGTAGCCTCCAAAGAGAAGCGCCTGAGCTTTCAGAAAGGCCCTTGAGACTCCACAGCCAGGAGATACCGCCTGACGCTTTAGACCCAGCTTTAGCTCGGACATCTGCACACACAAGCGCATGCTCAGAGTTAACTGAGGTGATGGAGTCGAAATCTCTGTGATCATGAAAACATCTAATTTGTAGTATTTACCACATCAGGGGGAATCCTTTTCAGGTCGTCAAAGGGAGTTTCCAGTGTGTTTGTATCTACATTTAGGATAATGACTTCCTCTAAGCCGCGACTTCTCACCTTCTGTCAAACAGAATCAGTTTAAAAAAGCTGGGGTGTATGATTTTTCTAAGCCGTAAGGTTCAGTGTGGCACTTTTATCTGGTTTACTCTGTCTATCTGTTTATAATATGCTGAATCTCCTTGTTTACATCATTATATTATAATTTTATATTGCTCTGTTAGTGTGCCTCTTGGAAAAGTAATCACATTTACAGTTTCTTTTTAATTCAAAGACAACACAAGGCTTAAAGATGATTTCTAGGCCTTTTTGTCAAGGTCCCAAATTGTACATTGCAATGCCACACCTGACAAACTTTTTAGAGCTTGCGAACAGCTAAGCTAAATCAATCAGTTTAGTTTAATCTATAAATGTCCTGTTGTGAGCCATGCAAGCCAGGTGAGCATCTGCTGTACCACACTGAACCATACTGCCCACTGGTGTCATGGATACTTTACCTCAGATAGACTGGTGTGGACCCCAATGAGGTAAGGCATAGGAGCACTGTAACACAAGTGTCACATGTCGGCACAGAGAGACAAACAGACTATATGGCTGAATCAAAATTACTCACCAGCAGTAGTCCAGCAGGTGTGGAGGAAGGACAGGGATGAAGATGTGTTGCCAGTACATAGGATACAACACAGCGCTCAGTGCATGAACGCACGATGTCAGCTGCACACAGCCAGACACATGGAAGATGAGGTTGGGTAGAAAAGATTTGAAGAAAATAGACAGGGTAAAAAAAAAAAAATGACATTACAGTGCTGAGTTTGCTGGCAAAGATCAGGATGCGTCTCTCGAACAGCATGCTGGCATACAGCTGAAGGAGGTTCCCTACATCGACGGCTACTATGAGTTCGGTCAAGTTCCTCTGGTCAACACGAAAGAAAACATGAAGGCATTTGCACACAATAAAATCTGTGAACTGCAGAGTAGATCTATAGGCTCACATTTTCAGGAATGGAAGGGAGGCTTCTGGGATCAGGGGCAATAAAATAAGGAACCTGCTCAAAGAACACAAGAAATTACTCAAGGACAGGGCTATCACGGTGATACAATATCAAAAGCCACAGAGTTTCATTGCAAAAATGAGTTTTATGTAAGAATGAAATCTCTTTAAATACAGACAACTGTGTGGCTTTGAGAATTTTCCAAAGCACATTGAATTAGAGCTTTGTAAAAATAAGTGCAAGACAATTAACTAGATCAATAGTTTTATAGTATCTTTGAGTTGATCACTCAGACTTACTAAAGCAACACTATGTAACCTATTGAGCCATCTGATTATGAGCCATCTGATTATTTTTTTGACACGAAATGGTGAAAGTAACCCCTCTTAAAAACATAATCTACCAAAGTTACCCTCTCGTGAAAACACAAGCATTTGTCTCTTTTGGGTGTAGATCCTGAAAAGTTATTTAGTGTTGCTTTAATAACTTTGTCTAGTCTTTACATTGTATTAATTTAGAAATAATCTTTTTATTAGAGAGCTGTATAGTTTTATTCACATTTAACAAAAAACACATTTAACGGAAAGGTTAGTGCAAATGACTGATACAAGGAGTGAGTGACAGCCATTAAGCACAGAGCGCCGATGATGAGTTTGTGCAGGCATTAGTTTATCTGCTGCTCAAAACCCCAATCGGACTCACCCCCTCGGGAGCCTCTGGGTGCCCAACAGAGTGGGACACCTCTGTGTTGACCAAAAGCTGTTCTCCCTCAGGAAAAAAAAATAACACAAAAACACGAACCACAGACAGTAACACAGCCATAGAATTTAAACTGGCTTCTAGGGTTGTGACAGAGATTTACCATGCTCAGAGTGACAGATCCAGTGACCAGTGGTAGCGGCTGCTTGTAGAGCTCACACAGCAGAGTCTTCGCCTCGTTCGTCTGTGCAGAGATATCAATACCTGTCAGATTCACCAGACTTGAAAGGTCACGTTTTGTATTTTGTAATGAATCCACACCTGTCCTTTTGAGAGGTAATCAGCCAGATTGTTAAGAAGCTTGTAAAACACTTCAAACCAGGGAAGATAACTGCAGAACAGCAAATAGTTATCAGTTAAGCACGGACATTTCACTATCTTTGTCGAATTTGTGATTGATCAGGGTCTTGGTCTCAGACATAAAAAAAAATTAAAGCCACAACTGGTTTATATATTAACATAATTATTGTGATAAATGAAAGGGAGTTATCTTGACATTAAAAGGCCACAGGAAACAGTATCTCATACACATGCACCTGAGAATGCAAAGGCAGGTTTGTGAGGTGTTGGCAAGACGACAAAAACCGAAGCGCTGGCATCCTTCAAGGTCTGTGAGAGCAAAGGTGAAGTGCTGAACAGCCACTCCATCCCTGGCTCTATAAAGACCAGGTCAGTCAAAAGAGGGACAAAATAATGACATGAGTGGCTCTAAACATAACTAAGACGCTTGAACTCACCTTTGCATGTCGTATGGGAAACAAAAGCGAGGTAATGTTTGATATGACTCCTAGAATTGAAAAGATAATGTATAAAAAAAAGGTCTGAATTATTAAGTTATATATACTAATCTACCTCATCTGTGAAGTCCTCCGGATATGTAAACTGTACACCTGGATCTGCAGTTCAAATGAAATAAATATCAAGCTTTTAATAATAATGACACAGAAACTGTTCTTTTGCATGCATCACACAGGACAGGAAACACACCTGACAGCAACAGAAAGATAGGTAGATAGCTAAAGATAGACTTCTGTTATATTTACCTCTTTATAGTTTATTCAGACTTGTTTTAGGGACCACTATTGTTCATCGGAGCAGTGGGTAAGTATGTATTCGTGCTCAGAGTTTGCTGTGATGCTTCACTTACCTCTGTCTCTGGTCACTGGGCATGTAGCTTCAAAGAACCAGTAGAAGGTTCGCTCAGGATTTTGTCTGTCAGGAAAGAAAGTTGTCATCTCTAACCATTGGATTTATAAGCTCATTGAACAGACAAAGTCTCATACTGCATGAATGGTTTATACACCTTTTCCTGTGTCCCATTCACCACCTTTAAAGCTCATTTTAAGAGTTGCAGCACCTATAGTAGACATTATACTCTTATTTCTTTCAAAGTATTAACAAGAAGAATGTCTTTTGCATTATTGTTTTGCATTGTTTATTTAATGTTACACTTAGGGTTTTTGTTTTACTTCCAACAAGTCTGGAACAAAACCAACAGGAAACATAAACAGTAGTGGCTTTTTATTTCTATTTGTTCTATGACAGAGACATATAAAGTAAAAAGCATTTTTAAAAGAAGCATTTGAGAGTTGCTGCATGGAACTTCCTGTGCAGCGTTAAGAGGAAGTATTAAAAACCACAAAAACAGACTGACAGTAGCGTGATTGTGAATAATGTAGGTGAGGAATTATGTTCTAGTGAACTTACTTGAGTCTGGAGCCCATAGCTGTTGGACAACGTGGTCTGCTTCCATGTATTTGTCCAGGAGGTCAACAGATGTGTCTTAAGGAGAACTCATGCCTCTAAGGAAGATGTAGTGAACCAAAAAGCACTGAGCGCACGCACCTCGACTCTGCAGAATCAGCTCTGCACTGACAGCTTAACACTTCCTGCTTTGTCTCGAATGAGGGTATGACGCTTTTTACAAGAACATTATTACGCTGCTCACTTCTCTTTCTTCATTATGTCATTATTTCCAATAACAATATTATATGTAATTATTGCTTCCTGCTGTTTATTGGTTTTATATATCTTTGTTTCTACAAATGATCTTGAATTCTCATAAATTGCTGGTTGGTAAACCCTGTTACATTTTTGTGATACTCTTGAGCATAGCATGTTAGAAGCCATCACTCAAAAGGAAGCTGCACTAAAGGAAAGATAGGAGGGTCATTATTTAGTCACACTTAAGTCTCACTAGTGTGCGTGCTCACCTATCACCTAGTGTGATAGCTTTTTATAACTGCCCCTCCATTTTAGGTTGTCACAGGCAAACTCCTAAATAATAGTTCATCATGTTAAAATTCATCTTTCTATATTGGAATTGTTTTATTTATTGTTCATATTCACAACTGGTCAATAAAGTAAAAAAAAAAAAAGACACAAAGGTTTATTTTTCATATTTATTTGATAATATCAATGCCAAATAAGACAAATTATCAGATTTTAGGGATTTTGTTTTGGCCCAGATAGGAAACTGGTGAGAAAATGAACATAAAAAGCTACAGACAAAAGACCACAAGCACAGCTGTGTTAGCTAGTTCTGTGCAGCACTGAGATGCAAGATGGTTAAGTGTGAATGCTACTCTGGCTAGAAGGTAAATGGACAGAAGAACGAGAGACAAGCAGAGCAGTAGTAGAAGAAAGAGGGATCAGAGAGAGAGAGGCACAGTAGGAGAAAGAGGGCAGAGTAGATTCGAGTGGCAGTGATGGTTGGATGGAGTTATGATGGGTGCTTTTGAGAAACAATGTGTGACTTAGGGCCTTAGGCTGCTTCCTCCTCTCCATCCTCCTCAAACTCTCCCTCTTCGGCCGTGGCGTCTTGGTACTGCTGGTACTCGGACACCAGGTCATTCATGTTGCTCTCGGCCTCGGTAAACTCCATCTCATCCATGCCTTCGCCTGTGTACCAGTGGAGGAAAGCCTTGCGGCGGAACATGGCGGTAAACTGCTCCGAGATGCGCTTAAACAGCTCCTGGATGGCTGTGCTGTTGCCGATGAAGGTGGCAGCCATCTTGAGCCCACGGGGAGGGATGTCACACACGGCGGTCTTTACGTTGTTGGGAATCCATTCAACAAAGTAGCTGCTGTTCTTGTTCTGCACATTTAGCATCTGTTCATCCACCTCCTTCATGGACATGCGACCACGGAAAACTGCAGCCACAGTCAAGTAGCGGCCGTGGCGGGGGTCGCAGGCGGCCATCATGTTTTTGGCATCGAACATCTGCTGCGTGAGTTCAGGCACGGAGAGAGCTCTGTACTGTTGGCTGCCACGGCTGGTCAAAGGAGCAAAACCAGGCATGAAGAAGTGCAGACGGGGGAAGGGTACCATGTTGACAGCCAGTTTACGGAGGTCTGCATTGAGTTGGCCGGGGAAACGCAGACAAGTGGTGACCCCACTCATGGTAGCCGAGACCAGGTGGTTGAGGTCTCCGTAGGTGGGTGTGGTCAGTTTGAGGGTACGAAAGCAGATGTCATACAAGGCCTCGTTATCGATGCAGTAGGTCTCGTCCGTGTTCTCAACCAACTGGTGCACAGAAAGAGTGGCGTTGTATGGCTCCACCACGGTATCAGATACCTGTGAGCATAACACCAAATTGTCAGTAAAGTAATAATTAGCATTTAAAGGGTCATTAAATGTGTCACTAGTCACTGCAGACTCGTGTCAAATACAAAGCTCTTTTAGAACCTACCTTTGGAGATGGCACCACACTGAAGGTGTTCATAATACGGTCAGGATACTCCTCACGGATCTTGCTGATAAGTAGGGTTCCCATACCGGAGCCAGTGCCACCGCCAAGGGAGTGTGTAAGCTGGAAACCCTGGAGGCAGTCGCAGCTCTCTGCCTCCTTCCTCACAACATCCAGCACCGAGTCCACCAGCTCAGCTCCCTCTGTGTAGTGACCCTTCGCCCAGTTGTTTCCTGCTCCACTCTGACCTAAAAGGTAAAGGTTAATTATCACAATCAGCATTTTAATTGTGTCCAAAAGATGAACTCTCATAGGACAGTGTTCAAATAACATTTTTTCTAACCCATACATGCATCAGCAACTGATGTGATCTGAATTTGCCACGGTTGCCTCTGTAAGTCTATAGAGTCAAAACTTCTGCGCTGTTTAAGCGAACGTGACGTAATGCGCGTGCATGCTCGTTAACTTGGTTCTAACTTACTGATTTGCCGCGATTAATAAACTAACCAAGGCTGTGTCCGAATGCACACCCTGGTCCCTAACCACTCAATCACAGTTAATGAACGGTTTCGGACACTATATGGCTGTTTTTGTGTCGCCGACTAAAACATTTTTAGTCACGTGACTCTAGCGCATTAAAGTAAAATTTGAAAAACTCAACTGAATCCCGGTGATAATGAACTTCTGTAATAATTCACAAAAATTCTGTGATGTAAGTATTAATATAAATAAGCTTATCTGTTTTTATGATTTACGGTAAGCTAACGTCAGTGATTTTACATCATAACGGTTTATTAATAACAATTTACGACGGATTACGTTTCCACAAAAAGTCAAACTTGTGCATCTAACCAGGGGTGCAACTACCCAGTGCTAGAGGGGTATGCAGCAACGAATAAGTGAGCCGGACATCATTATGTATGTGCTGTAAATAATAAAAGTTTATTTTAAAGTATATCAGCCACTGTAGCTCTACCATAGTTATACGGTATACATATATATTATTAACGAGGTTAACAAATTAACAAATTAAAAAAAAACAGTCACAAATTGACAAGCATTAACGGTATGATCAGATTCCAATAAAGAAACAAAAAGAAAGAAAAGAATCTGAATTTTTACAACAATTCCAAGTAGGAGGCAGTTCTCAATGCCCAATACTAGAAACAATGTTGCTACCAAACATTCTAGAGCGCTCTCTAGTTCCTACTAAATTGTAACATGGGCCATGTGTAATATATATTAGCACAGACCTTTATAGAGAGAGAAAGAGATGTGAGCCTGTAATTACACCCAACAGATGTAACTATACAGACAGCACAGCTAACATCAACAGCTAATAGTGAAACAAAATCTATTAATGATTTCATGGTAAACCAGACTCATTGCATAAGTTATGTTTTCCAGCTTCTAGTCATTTATTGTGCATGCTACCTTATATTTACCAGTTGTTATTTTACCTTAATAAAATTGAGATATGTCATGAATGAGATCTGTACCTTAGGGTTTAAACAAAATCTAGGTGTAGTTCTGAGAAACATTAAATAAAGTTGCAAACTTTGCAATAAAGTTAGTAAACACTAACCAGTCTGTTAAAATTAAACTTCCAAATTTGGTAGCAAATCTATGCATGATTCCATGGTAAACCAGAGATATTGCATTAGTTGTTTTCCAAAATATTGTCATTTATTGTACATGGCATGCTACCTTATATTTTCCAGTTTTCAGCTTGGTAACCTTGGTTTTGCATTTTAAGCTAGCCTTAATCTAAACCCCATTTGGCTGCTACATTTCCAGTGTTAGCAAACGCTAGCTACTATTGACATGAATATTGCAAGCCTCCAAACACAGACGTCACACTTTAAATCTGTTAAAACCTCAAACCTGTTGCCTTTCACCATCAACTTGTTTAGCTGCTGTTGCATACCTTGACATGCCATCTCCTTTTCACTCTTTCTTTTTCAAAGACAACTGTGTGTGTGCGTACTGTGACAACTATACGTACCTGCTCGCTCAGCGCGCCCACTGCGCCCCCCACCAACCACGCCCACTCGCGATATTCCATTATTATCCAAAACTCTATTTATGGAATCTGCGAAGCCCTCCCTCTCGCAGTCTAATTGGTTGACACCACGTGTATGATTGACAGGAACAGACCGTGAGGCTGATCAGTAGAAACAAATGAGCGTGTGCGCCTAGGCTTATATAATTTTAATTTTTGTGTTTTTCTTTGAATTATTAGTCTATTCTTTTATTGAATTAAAATAATTCATTATTTTATTATTACATAATGATTTAACTTCTATAGGCTATATTTTAAAAAATAGAGTCGGCTCTTCAGATATGTGAGCCGGCTTCCAACATTCACATTCCCGAATGACCCATCACTAGTACCGATAACGCCAGAGGTGGCACTTCCGTAAGGTTGTGAATATTTCATTGTATTTCGTTTTGTTTTTTTATTCTTTGTCTTGACTATAGAAAAATAGACTTTGCTATAATAACTGTTATTATAGCAAAAGGGTGCTCTTTACTAACTGGTTTAGCAGTTGTTTAATTTCTTCTATGATGCTGACTAGCTACAGTGATCTCATGAGCTATGACAAAAATACTCCACACCAACTGTAACAAACCTCTCAGGAATTAATTAATAATAACAGTGTTACATTCAGGGTCACCTTCATTTTATGCAGAAAGAAGGATATATTTAAGTTACCAAAGACAAAGTTGTCAGGTCTGAATATCTGTCCAAATGGACCGGAGCGGACGGAGTCCATAGTGCCAGGCTCCAAATCCACGAGGATGGCCCTGGGCACGTACTTGCCGCCTGCAACACAAATATGCAAGTCTAAATTCAAAAAGGAAACACTATGAGGCCTGCATGATTTATTTATTTTAAGTCCAGACCTGAAGCTTCATTATAGTACACATTGATCCTATCCAGCTGCAGGTCGCTGTCTCCGTGGTAGGTTCCTGTCGGGTCAATGCCATGTTCGTCACTGATCACCTCCCAGAACTAGGCACATCCACATTCACAATAAGATTAGACACAATACAATCATGTAGTTTTATAAACACAATGTGAGACAACAGTGGACCATAACATTTTGGCTGCAAGAACAGTTATTCTTTCTACAATATCTTTTATTATTATTATTATTATTATTATTATTATTATTATTATTATTATTATTATTATTAAAAACAGACAAGGACAATGTGCAATATACAGTACAGGTATTCAAAGCATTGTCATAGCCATCACATTCGGTACATTTTAATTTTTTTATGTACATACCCTGTATTATAATATTATATAAAACAGTAATAATAACCTCATTTGTATTACACACTGCATGTCAAGCCTGCAGCCGGTCTTCCAGTGCTTTCGGTGCCACACCCCTCGCTCACAATCTCTCTCCTTCACACACACACACACACACACACACACACACACACACACACATTTTTGGCAAAACTCGTTTCCCTCTCATGGGACAGACAAAGAAGACACAGCTGTGCTCAGTGTCTAATATTGTGAAGGCCACTAGGCGACAGCAGTGATGTCTCGCCGTGCCACTGCTCATTCTTTTTCATGCCATTGTCTAACAGCATCACATCTTACACAACACGTCCCACTACGCTGACCTATTTAGCGCGCACAGCGAGAGATGGTGTTTAATCACATAAACTGCGCATTTAGTGGCTCAGTAAAATGGGTGCGTGTGATTTAACAAACCTTGGCTCCAATCTGGTTCCCGCACTGACCAGCCTGCAGATGCACGATTTCACGCATGTTGTTGCCGCGGTGTGGAGGGTGTGTCAGAAGCTGTAGAGGTGGTGTGTGGTCCTGGTCCGATCTGCTGCTGGTCCCGGGGCTGTAGCTGTGGCTGAATGGCGAAGATGAGGAGAGACGCGCTGAGGCTGTAGCTGATCTCTTGTCCCTCCCTCGTCCCTGCGCATGCGCATTCCCTGTAGCTGCTGCAGCATGACGTCATCTCCATGGCAACCAGAACCGGGCCTGACCGGAAAACTCTGCTGTGACTGGAGCAGTCAGTAGCTGTTGTTCAACTTTCAAAGCACAGACATGAGTAATGTTAATTTTACCCGCTGACCTCATTCTCGTTCTTCTGCAACTCCACCGTCACGTTTGGACCACGTTATTTTAATGTTATACAATCAATTTTAATGTTATAATAATATGCTTATTTACTGGATCAAATTGAACTCTGCCACATGTGAAAACGTTGACACACATTTGGCGAGTAGGATTTAATGATGTGGCATTATACTATCTAATGAGCTACATCCAGGTAAGACTATGACGACGGTATGGTGTTGTCACTAGGTAACGTTAGCAGTTAGCAACAGCTAACATTGGGTTTGCCATGCTACATGCTGTCTTCAGTCAACTCCGTCGCTGGGTCAATGAGTGCATTGGGCCTTCGCTGATGTTGCAGTGTAGCCTTTAGTTTTAGCATTTCAGCATAAACAGGTGAAGTAGTAGGCCTTAATGACACTCAAGGCAATTGTCAATGATAGAGAAACGTTAGTGAAGGCTGGAGAATTCGTTAATGTGTTGAAAGCAAGAAAAAAGCTGTTAAGTGACATTGTTTTGGCTAGGAGACTGGCTGATAGCACCTCACTTTCCATAACTAGACAAATCTGTTGCTAACATTTTTTGTTTTTTCAGATTCTAATCCTTCGCACATTAAGTCACTGGGTAGCTATGTGAATGTAAATATAATTTATTAATGCACTATTGGACGCAGCTCTAAACTGATTCACTGATTATACTGTACAATGATGTCAAACTCACCTTTGTAAATAAAGTACAAAGGGGATAAAGCAGAAAAGTCACATGAACTCAGTTCCTTGTGTATTTGACAAAACTGCAGCTGGAACATTGACATCATTGTTCAGTCCTATAGCATCACTGTCAGGAATGTGTCATTTTAAGGCTTTCATTAGACTATTGTTTATTGACTCAGTCCCATGAGTGCAGTCCTTATGCCCCATAGTGTTCTCTTACGCTTGAACCCTGGTGTGACTCAAGAAATGAAGCCCAGCAGCTTTTCAATCATCTACATCTCGGACCTTTCTCTCTGTGATATTATATCAGTGTAAGATATTGTTAGTGGAAACAGGAAGCCTGAAAACACTTAAGGTTGCTAGAGGAAGGAAACCTCTCAGAGTCAATGGTGATCCAGAACGAGACCCTATCACCTGAAAACACGTGAACACTGATTTATAAACACACCTCAAAAGATTATTTAAGTGGCTTTGATGGCGTGGTGATAATGGAGATAATGGACTAAATGGTTAAATCCTAAAACAAAACATCATTTGTGACATCATCAAGGTTTGTAATGGCTGCCACTAGAGGGCAGTGCAGCATTACATTATTTCCCATCTGACTCCACTATTTTGAGCATTTGGAAAATGTGATGATACGTTGTCATGTAATTCTAGGAGTCTAGCAGTGAGAAAAACAGTAGTACTTATAAGTTTGGTTGTGTTATTACTGATTTTGGGTAAAGCTCTCACAAAGCCTGACAAAGTCGAAATGAATTAAGCCTACTCTAGTATTGCTGAATATATTTTACTAAATCTGGTTTATCTTTAGTCTACAATATTGTGACACCATTTTTGAAAGAATTAGGCTCTTGTGTTAACAATTAGGTCATCCGATTGCATTACATCTAAACAGTGTCCCATTGTTGGAGAACAGTACAACATTTAGCATACATGCATATAAAGTTTGTTGTGTGAACTGCAAAGTAATAGCTAAAAAGCAGTGACCAAAAGTTGTGTCCTGTTGTAGTAACATGAAACATTTGTTAAAGGGGTGTAGGGATCTTTCTCATTTCTCCATTGCCTTGATATCATTTTGTAGTGTGCATGCAAGATTTGTAGCCACATTACATAGAGGCTATCTTCTATTGAGGCATATTCTTCTGTTGCATATACATGCTTCATCAAACCCACACAGCTTCAGCCCACATTCCCATAAAATGTACATTTGTCTCAAACCACCTCCTCCTCACATTATATCCACCATCATCTGCGTTTTCATCTGCAAAATTCAGAACTTGACTAGATTCGAATACAACCAATATCTTCATGCAGCAGATTGGTACATGAGTGTGTTATTTGTGGTGACATTGTTCAGTATTTGAATTTTTTTGAATATGTTTTGTGCTGCCATTTGTCACAAGTATCATGCTGTCCTTGGTCCTGTCTCAGTCTCTAAATGTCTTGGGCTCAGGTAGTGTAGGCCATCATCTGCTCCAGGTTTACTGTTCTTGTAGCAGTCTATCTGTATAGTGCAAAAAAAATAAAGAAAGTACAAATGGCAGTTTAAATGTGGACATTACTGCTGTGCTTTTAATGCTTTACTCATATAGTGTCTGGAAAGTTATCATACATACCGATGTGATCCCATTATAATAAAAATCCTTTTTTTAAATAAATTAGGTGTGATCTTTGAAAGTTAACTAAATCAAATAATTAACGGTGTTCATGCTAAAAATCCAGGAGCCACTCATGTTGATAAATGCTGCGTTTATTTATTTTGTAAAAAATAAGAGCAAAGTGTGGTGTGTGAAGCCCATAAGTTGATTTGTGGCTGTGAGTTTTGGTTGTGTTGAGCATGGCATATGGATGTGAATTTATTTTAGGGGTTTTTCTTTACCTGCAGTATTAAAACCCATTTTTGAGGTTATAGACATCTATAGGCTGTTCTAGAGAGTGACTATAGCGAGCTCAGTTTAAAAAAAGAAACAAAAAGCCACTGAGTCATAGTGAAGTTCACACTTGCAGATGCATACGGTCATATCTCGCCTGCAGGCAAACACATATTCCGCTGTGAAAATACCAAACCCAAATGTTTGCCTATTATCATAATTAGACCCATTACAGTCCATATAAACAAGTTAATAGCAACTTAAAATTTACTAAGAGCCTATTTGTATGATATGGTATCACAGCTTGTGTTGTTCTTTTCATGTTTTTTTTGTCAAAGGCAAACACTATTAATAAGAAAACACACAATGTCTTGGTGAGGAGAGTAGTGACTTTAGTAATATTAGAAACACATAAACATTTATTTCTGATTTATTTTTGTGCTCTTTGGAAAGTAGTTTCCTAACAACCAGTAACCATGCAGCTGTCTAAGTGCACTGCTTAAAATGTTTTAAAGAGATGGTTTTTATTATGCAACACATTTTTCCTTCTTACAAAGACCTAAAAAAAAAAGCAAAGCACATTTGGACTGACTTGTGTGCTACAAGGGTCATCAAGAAAACCTTTCTCGTGACAAAACAGGGTTGAAAAATGTTCACAGAACTAATCACAAGTGTAGCCAAGATGAACAAAATATTATGGACACATGTCTTACATACGTGCTTACATTACACAGGTCCTGGTTAGAATCACTGATAATATATCATTTTAAGAGACTTTTCCTTAAAAAGCAAGTCTTCCTTCTGAGGATTCATATTCATATTTAGTTGGGTGAAACAATCATTATAGCACATACAGTATAACACATAGTTGCACTAAACCTAAATTTTATTTAAGACAGTCAAAAAAAGCTTAGTAAATGCTCAGTGTGAGAAACATAAAATGACATGGTTTATTAAAATAAACTGTTCCCATCAAACATTAGATGGGATGAGAGGTGAGAATGAGCTGAACTGGTGTACAATGCCACAACACAAGACACAAAAGTGACAATGTCACACAAAAAGTAAAGAACACTCAGGAACAAAACTAATTAACATTCAAACTCCTTCAATCAAAAGGTTTTCACAAACAAAACATAGCAGATAGAGGCATTTGCGTCATCATATCCATCAAACCAAGGACCAATTTGTCATGTTTTTCTCAGCTTTCACAATGAAAAATGACAAGTTGTAAAAACCTTCCTTATTCCTGCCATTAATCTTCTAAGCTTAATAGTCAGAAGTGAACAAGATAATCACATGACCCACTGCCGATATGTAATGTAATGATGGCTATTATTATAAATTGCATGCATTTATAAAGTGCTTTTGTACCCTTCTCGGGCACCAAAATCACTTGATACATGATGCTTCCATTCTTACACCAGAGCTGTGGCACTGGGTGAAGTGTCTAGCTCAAAGACACAATGACAGTATGAACTGGGGAGAGCGGGAATCAAACCTTCCGGTTATAGAACGACTGCTCTACCACCTGCGATGGTATGGTAGCTCACAGCACATTAAACGTCCCACACCTTCTACAGTTGTTCCTATTAATAAATGTAAGAAAATGCACCATTGGATTAGATTATTAGCTGTGTCTATCAACAGTATGTCTTTTGTTATCAGGTCATTATGGCATAGTTGAGCTTGACAGGCAGATTTCTTTGCACAGACTAAAAAAGCCTTTTCTATAGCAGTTGACCATATTTTTTTTTTACCTTAGTTTATGCAAAAAATATATATTTTTAGCAGCATATTGAAAGCTAAGTTGAAGCCTCTCCTACTGTTATAGATCAGTGGGTTTCTCGTAACCTTCGCTGTATCATTCTATTGTCATTCTTTCTTGTATGGTCTGGTAGCTTAGCCATTAGCTGCATATAGCTCGTTTCATTGATGAGAAAGATTTGTGGACACTGGGTGAGAGCAAAGTTGGTGAAAAATATAAGAAACATCTTGGAAAAATAGGTTTAGGCTGAATAGATGTTTTGACCTTGGCTAAACCCTGCTCATACAGTATGTGTATTAAGATTATAAGTGAAGTCATGTGGTTTGACAGCATTTAATGGTAAAATGGAATAAAAAAATAAATAATCCAATGCTTGTATGTAACAATTAAGGCACTTATTGGCTGTGGCTTTTTATTTATTATGTAATCAAATTACTACACTGACCATTATGTTGTGTCAGTGGGAGCCCTGGGCTTTTGTTGTGATCTAACGGGCAAATGACAGACACCGTCATTTGTCAAGCAGGTCCTCGCAAATAAGACTGACTGGTGGCATAGTGGTTAGCACTCCTGCCTCACATCAAGAAGGTCCTGGGCTTAATCCCTTTCTATGCGGAGTTTGCATAGTGTCCCTTAGTGTCTGCCTTTATCCTGCCACTGTAACCCTTCCTAAACTGGGTTATGGCTTTTCCTTTTTTACAAAGAAGCGCTTCAGAGGTGACCGTTTTTTTGTTTTTTTTTTTTACAAATTTTAACTCAGTTTAATGTATTCTGTGAGTTAGTTAAGTGCACTCAAGCATGGGAAAGAGCTTCCTGCGGAAGTTTTCAAAATAAAACACCCGGACAATAGCAAACATCCAAAATCAATTAAAATGTTGATTTTCTGTGCAGACCAGTAAAAAAAATACAAGACATACATGTATAGGTCAATTGGCAAATCTAAATTGTCTCTAGTGAATAAAGGTGAGAGTAAATGGTTGCCCTGGCAGCCTTGTGACTAACTGGCCACTGTCCAGGGTGTACCCCGCCTCAGGCCCAAAGCTGCTGGGATAGGCTCCAGTCACCCACGACCCCTAACGGGACTAAGCGGTAGAAAATGAATAAATGAATGGATGAATGAAGAGTTCAGAATCCAACTATTTCTCTCTGAACCTTTGTTTTTATCACTGTTATCACTGCCAACATTTGGAGAAAATGTGTGATTTTGTAGGTTTGGGTGACTGGGGGTTTTACACACACAACCAAAGTCCTGTTAAAAAAGCTGTTAAATTAAAGGTGTTGTTTTCCCCAGCCTGCTTTAATGAGTAATCATTTGAAAAGATGTTAAGGACCAAGAGCAATTTAAAGGAAAAATGAGCCCCAGATAAATTGGCTTCATAATAAATTAGGTTTGTAACAGCTGCAGAGGCTGAGGAGGAGTTGTATTTGAGCAACAGTATGTGCAAACAGAGAAATGTCCTTGTGACAATGAGGAGCAAATGGAAACGCTGCAGGCTTCCTTTTCTGTAATAACCTGAGGAAACACTTTGGACACAGACATTGTTAAAAAAGGTAAAAAGAGAGGGATATGGTAAAGGACAAGGAGGAGGTATGCAGCTGTAAGTTATGAAATAAATCCATGCACAATGTTTATCTCTTTAATTAATTCATACTTTTCAACTCATTGGAGTCTTAATTATCTGCAAAGACCTACTTGACTCATGCAAATGTTTGCAAACAGCGCAGCTAACCTTGGAGCATTAGTTTACTGAATTATTATTAAGAAATGACAAATACACATACAGTACAAGCTAAATAAGAATCTATTCAAGCCATTATTGCAGAATCTTGGTATCTTTTGTGTTTAGATGTAGAACGTAAACGCAATAGAAATAGCTCCAGATGACAGTTCCCCTCCTGACCTTGATTAATGATTGTTTACACATGAAGATGAACACAATTGTTGCTACTCCCACACACACACGCACTTTCATCTCAGTGTATGGCTATTGGTACAGGCTTTTGTAACATGTAATTATGAAATATTATTACAATCACTGTCCTCGGCAACAGGTGGGTTAAAGTATAAATGAATGCCATTATCCTTCCCAGTGATAGTCCAAAAGGTAAACCATGTTGCCATCTGCAGACATAAACCAGAAAAAAACTGAAAACATACACTTTTCTAATAAGTTTAATTTCTTATATTTTCAAGTGCAGCAACCCCTTGATCTCTGTCTTGATTGTGGTATGCCTGGGAAATAAACCAAACATACTATTCAGTGGTGAATAGTGTGTGTCTTTTGCTGTGTGGAGTGCTGTTTTAACAAAATTTGACCAACAAGTGTGTGACAAAACAATATAGCGTGGTAGTTCATCACACCTGCTTTAAACCTGTTTAAGATACAGTTTCATATCAACTCATTGGACTAAATTTACCTAATAAACAGCAACACTGACTCCTAATTTTTAAGGTAAAATTTACAGTGTTGCTTTAGTGGACTACAAACATTTACTTTAGAGATCTTGATGCAATCAAACTTTCATTCATTCATTCATTCATTCATTCATTTATTCATTTTCTACCGCTTAGTCCCATTAGAGGTCACGGGTGACTGGAGCCAATCCCAGCAGCTTTGGGCCTGAGGCGGGTACACCCTGGACAATGGCCAGTTAGTCGCATGGGTAAATCAGGCAATCAGACTTATTGAAGGTGCAATGCAAGATAAATAAACTATTGAACTGAAATATTGAAGTGAGGCCCCCAGCTTGCTGTGCTATTGTGCTATTTAAGGGTTCTTAGTCATCTAGGACATCTTGAAGAAAAGGTTAAAGCATTGCTGTAATCTCCTCCAAAAGTCTCTGTATTTTCTCACTTTAATCATCTGTCCTCAGACTCCATGTTGGTGCTTTGATGCCTTGGAGTAGTCGCTGTGGGAATCTGAGCTGAATTTGCTGCTCTTTGAAAACGCACAAGCTATCCATCTTAACATGTGGAATTTCCTCAGTGCACATCAACGCAGACGTTTTGCGATAACTCTGAAAAATGAAGCAAACATCATAAACACATGCTTTCATGAGAATTGTTGAGAGTTTATATTAACTTCCCGATAATGAGTACTAATAACTTTGAACTTAACCCTGGACACACATGTAAAGGCATGGTGTAAGGGTGGATGACCGAAAAGCAACTGAGACTATTGGATGACCGAAAAGCAACTGAGACTATTTGTCATAACATGAAACTTTGAACAAACAACACAAGCTCTCAGTGGACACACATATCTCAGTATGTGCCACTGTTTATACAAACTGCTGCAGCAGCAGGCTGCGGAGGTTTTAGATTGATCAATGTGTTTGTCACTCTGTTACACAAGCACCTAAATGCACTGACCTTAAGAAAAGTAATCCACTAAGGTCACTAAAGTCACTGCACCAGTATGTCCAAGAAACAACTTTATGTATCTGGAGCGCTTCAGTTAAACTGTTGTAATTTTATTTAGAGAAAGCCTTCTGTTCAGTCACAACAACGTAGACCACCTGCTGGAGCCTTTTTGGAATGAATGACATAGCATAACCAATCAAAGAAATTTACTTATAGTCTTAGGATAAGATGACTAATATGTAGTATTTAAATTATACAAAGTCAATAGATACTGCTGGTTGAAAGAAGACACAGAGAGACCATGGAAAAATGATCTGGCTTTTTAAAAAGGTATTTTAACATTTGTTAATGGAAGATTACACAGATATAAGTTGCCGCAGAAGCTTGAGGATCGACAAATTTTTATTCCTAATGGTTATAGGCTACATATTAATCACTAGTTATATATGTAAGAAGTCTCTCAGGTCTTTACATTCACCTAATTTAAATTCATATGGAGTAGTCAAGCTGAATGTACGGTATGTGGAAGAAGAGCAGCAATCTAATCTAAAGTGTGCTGAGATACGTTTGTCTGATGGAAAGATAGAATGAAAGCTTAGAGCGAGCCATTTCTCAGAGAGGAGCAGAGGTGCTTTTCTTGTTTATGACAAACCATTATCTGTTAGAGAAGTCACTTGTTGCAGATCCTCAAGTGGAAATCTCTCTCTGCACTTACTCTTACATATATTAGGGCTAAATGAACATTCAGTCATCTGTATTCAGTGTTAGTCAGTGGACAGTAGAGTGCTAGAGGCACCCTCAACCAGGTATTAATTATAAAGGGATCTAATAAATAAATACAGATAACGGAAACAATTCAGCGTGTGAGGTCTGAATGGTCTCGTTGTAATTAAACACAAACAGACCGGGATACCTGGGTGCCCCCTGTAGGTGGCTGCTAAACATGAACATGCAGAGGGCATATGGTGTAAATATTTCCTAACAACAAAACAACCACTCACAGCTGTTTTAGTCTAAATCAAATATTCCTGTGAGATACTAAGCACATCCCCAGGAAGCTGTGTCCAGTTTGTTAACTAATGAAACATTTTCAGTCATTGCCATGCATGATGACCAAATGTTCACTGAAATGTATAGGAATAAAGAGTTAATTGGTAAAGGATTTAACCTGTACTACTCTATTTATGTTTTTATGCGTAAACATAACGCTGCCTTAACACAACAGATTTTTTATCATCTTAGGCATCTTTTCTAAACAGAAAAATAAGGAAATAACTTAAAGACTGTATTAGATTGATATGACTGAACATGCATTGCTTTGTGATCACAAGGTTGGGGATGATGCGATATCGTCAGCCCCTCTGAGCGACACGTACACACTCTCTCACACGGTGTGCACAGGCTGTTTTTTCCTTTTCCTGTGCCGTCGTCTCGCCCTGGTCTATGCTGCAGTATAACATAAGGACTTTAAACTATTGAGCTGTCAACACTGATTGATGTGTCTTCCACTGAACACCTCTGTCTTTGTTGTGTCATTGTTAAGTGCGTTATGTTCTGCTCCTGAAATAACTTCCCCTGGCTTCATGTGGCGCGTGTAGACGACTTCCTGTCTGCATTTAACCCACAGGGAGTGAGAGGTGCAAGGAGAGAGGAAAATATGTGATCACACAGAAAAGTACATGCATACACAGGTGAAGCATTAGAGGTAATCATAGACAAATGAAATGATTGGATTGTGGGACCAGTCGCTGACGAGCAAGGATTGTCTTCAGAAAACATAGATCCCATTGATTTCTTTTCTAAAAGACTTGCAAAGGATATTAATAAAGCACAGTAATTATGACAAACCTAATTCCAAAAAAGTTGGGACACTGTATAAATTTTGAATAAAAACAGAATGCAATAATGTGGAAGTTTTAAATTTCAATATTTTATTCAGAATACAACATAGATGACATATCAAATGTTTAAACTGGGAAAAAAAAATTAATTAAATTTCATGGCATTAACAAATCTCAAAAAAGTTGAGACAAGGCCATGTCCCACTGTGTGGCATCCACTCTTTTTTTTATAACAGTCTGCAAATGTCCGGGGACTGAGGAGACAAGCTGCTCAAGTTTAGGAATAGGAATGTTGTCCCATTCTTGTCTAATACAGGCTTCTAGTTGCTCAACTGTCTTAAGTCTTCTTTGTCGCATCTTCCTCTTTATGATGCGCCAAATGTTTTCTATGGGTGAAAGATCTGGCCATTTCAGGTCCTTCTTCTCTGCAGCCATGATGTTGTGATTGATGCAGGATGTGGTCTGGCATTGTCATGTTGGAAAATACAAGGTCTTCCCTGAAAGAGACAATGTCTGGATGGGAGCATATGCTGTTCTAGAACTTGGATTTACCTTTCAGCTTTGATGGTGCCTTTCCAGATGTGTAAGCTGCCCATGCCACATGCACTCATGCAACCCCATCCCATCAGAGATGCAGGCCTCTGAACTGGGCATTGATAACAATTGGGTTGTCCTTTAAATGAGCCTTGGCCCAAAGAAAACCCATGCACTTCTGGATTATGTTTTTGGCTTTTTTTGACCTATAGGGTTTTAGTTGGCAACGCCGAATGGCCCGGTGGATTGTGTTCAACAACAATGTTTTCTGGAACTATTCCTGGGCCCATGTTGTGATTTCCATCACAGTAGCATTCCTGTATGTGATGCAGTGCCGTCTAAGGGCCCAAAGATCACGGGTTTTCCGGCCTTGACCCTTACGCACAGAGATTGTTCCAGATTCTCTGAATCTTTGGATGATATTATGCACTTTTCTGATATTGCTCCACTATTTTTCACTGCTGCATTGGGGGATGTCCATCTTGACTTCTGAGAGACACTGCCACTCTGAGAGGCTCTTTTTAGACCCAATAACAATAATAAGTTGCAATTTGGTCCTCCAGCTTATATTTACATTTAACTTTTCCGGCCTCTTAATGCTACGTAACTTTTTTGGAATGTGTAGCTCTCATAAAATCCAAAATGAGCCAATATTTGGGATGACATTTCAAAATGTCTCACTTTCAACATTTTATATGTCATCTATATTGTATTCTGAATAAAATATTGAAATTTAAAACTTCCACATCATTGCATTCTGTTTTTATTCACAATTTGTACAGTGTCCCAGATTTTTTGGAAATGGGTTTGTATATGTTAAACCATCTCGCTTCTCCGGCCAACCCAACCCTTTACAATGTATAATACCAACCCCTTAATGTTACTGTCTATCAGCAGCAGTACACTTCTAAAACGCTGACCTTTTTCTAAATAAGGCAATCCCTTCCTTGGCTTATAGACACAAAAGAGACAGAAAGGTCTCTGGTTTTTTATTAGAAAATATGATTTAGTCTTTAAATATATATGCTCATTTAATATTAACTAGTATATATTAAATAATTGATGATTTCTGCCTTTTGATTTGAAGATGGCCTTTTGTAAGGATCTGCTTTTTCTCTTGCACGCTTACGTTCATATCGTTCATAACTAGACCTTGAGGAATATTGCAAAAAGGCACAAAGAGAAGGGCACCGTAACTGAAAAGTACTTTCTTATTGATTTTTTTTTAATGCTTTAAACTAAGGTGTTTACTTGTCAATAACCCAATGCATCAGTCTGAGGTTCTTGGCTGCAGTTCACATAATGGGTCCCAGACATTTTTCCTATTAGCTGAATTTACAACTCACAGATGGTTTTTGAGAAGCACCCCAAAGGGCACTTAAGCAGAAAGGATAGAAGCATTTTTGCTCTCAAGATGATGTTTTCATTTGTGTAATGTATTTTCCACGTTGATCCCTGTGGACTTGCATGTCCAAAAATGTCAATTTTGATCATCAGCGGCTCAGCGAGTCCGCACGAAACATTATTATTCTGTTTTTGTAATGCCATTGCAATAATTTTAGAAGTCTAGTGTAGATGTTTAGTGTGTTAGGAAATGATAATCTGTGTAGTTATAATAAACCATTTAGTTTCACAAGATGAACCACAAGCAGACAGGGAACAGAGCTCGAAATGTCAAGCCCAATGCTCCCCTCTCTATGGACAGTGTCATATCCAGGCTTTTACCAGGACTGTGTTGATCAAATTGGCTTTGAGGTTGTTTAAATTATTTACAAGGCACTAAATGGTTTGACTTCTCAAATCTTTTGTCCCTATACAGTATATTGCAACTATCACAACTCTGATTTAACTTTGTCAGCCACATATTATACAAGCATATATATAACAGCATTATTGTTGTTGAATGTAAAATTATCAATGCTCTGCAGATAACCACTGTGACTATAATGAACCGGATGTCAAACTAACACACTTGCCATAATAGTTACTGCTGAATGCAGCCCATGTCTCTTACAGCTCTGACGTCAATGGAGCTGCCTTCCCTGTGGCATTAAAAAAGACAAATGTACTGTATTATGGATATTCTGATTAAAACAAAAAGAACCCCTGTGGCCGTGTGTGGGTAACATATGCTGTGGAACAGGCTAAGTGTGAAGTTTTCACTACATTCTGATGAGAAACAGTAAGCAGCAGCTTATGTCATAAAAATATAAAGCAACTGTATTGTGGTGTCAGTTTTTGAATTTGTAGTTTTATTAGCTTCAAGACTATGTTTAGTTGCCAACAGAAGAAACAAAAAGTGCTGTTGTGGGGAACCCGTAATTCCACTTTGTACCACCAGAGGGAGTGGGGAGCCACTGCTGCCCTCAGCCTCACAGTTGCCTTCAGCCTGGTTCACAAGGGACTTCAGGACTTCATTGATGTGAAAGGACAGTTATTCTGAGAAAGGACAGTTATTCTGAGAGAAACTGTAGAGAAATAAATTTTATTTATAACTTAAATATTTAAACTGATGACTTGTTAGTCCAATCCAATGAGTCATACTGGACTCTATCCTAAACAAAACGGGCTATTTGAATGGTAAATGGCATGCAATTATATAGCGCTTTTTTGCACCCTTCTCAGGCATCCAAAGCGCTTTGCATCATGCTCATCACTCACCCCATTCACACACATTCACACCTGGGACAGACAGAGAGGGGCTGTCATACACACAGTGCTCACAGCCTTCTCCGACCACCACCAAACTCACCTCTCACCTCAACGACAGCATGAACTGGGGAGAGCGGGAATTGACCTACCAACCTTCTGGTTATAGGACAACCGCTCTACCACTGAGCCACTGCGCCCCTGGCACCTATTTAGACTCATCTTAAATACAATATTCTAGCACTGTAGACACAGGCAATTTCCCAAATAACATTATGAGACATTCATTACTTGACTACTGCAGGCTGTGTCATATCATACTGAGAGCTGCAGTTCTTCATGCTCTGTTACAGCTAAATACAAGGATGTGTACATTTCCAGAACATTCGAGCAAATCCCTCCCCTTCTACCCCACACACATACTGGCCAAACACGTTATTCATATACTACCTTTATAATCTACACAGCTGCCTCATTATTAATTTATGTTAAATAAATCTCCATGTGTTGATTGATGAGCTTACAACAACACAAGTTACAGTGATGTTTAATTAAACATGCATGCATATATTTTACATCCACTACAGATTTGTCAGGCTTTAGTCTGTTTTTTCTAAGATTATACAAACACGTACAGTTGTGCTTATACGTTTACATACCCTGGAAGAATTTGTGATTTTTGGGCACATTTTTCAGAGAATATAAACTAAAATATAAATATATACTAAAAACTTTAGTGGTTGGGTGAAGAAAAAAATTGTGTTTAATCTTTTTAAATCATAATGACTACAGAAAATACCCAAATGACCCTGATCAAAAGTTTACGTACCCTGGTGATTTAACATGCTAACATAATAACATGCACACAAGTTGGCAGGTGGATCGCTGATGTTTTGGGGATATGTGAGCTACAAAGGCACAGGAAAAGATGAATGCAGCATGTTATCAGAAAATGCTGGAGGAAAATTTGCCCTCATCAGCCCAGAAGCTGCACATGGGACGTACTTGGGACGTTCCAAAGTGACAACGATCCAAAGCACAAGGCCAAGTCGACCTGTCATTGGCTACAGCAACATAAAGTGAAGGTCCTGAACTGGTCATCTCAGTCTCCTGACCTCAATATCATTGAGCCACTCTGGGGAGATCTCAAACGTGCAGTTTATGCAACACAGCCCAAGAATTTACAGGAACTGGAGGCTCTCTGCCAAGAAGAATGGGCAGCTTTACCATCTGAGAAAATAAAGAGCCTCAACCACAACTACCACAAAAAACATCAAGCTGTCATTGATGGTAAAGGTGGAAATAATATTAAGAACTGGGTATATAAACTTTTGATCAAGCTCATTTGGATAGTTTCAGTTGTCATTATGTTTTAAAAAGAGTAAACACAATTGTTTGAGAATAAATGGCTTTACTAAACACTAACTACGAGTTAAAGAAAGGTTTTTTGTTATCATTCATATTCTCTGAAAAATGACCAGAGTATGTAAAACTATGAGCACAACTGTACATGTTTTAAAGATGCATAATAATACACAGCCTCTCATTGCTCAAACGATGAATTGACACTAGACGTTTTACGGACAGAATGCATTTTAATTGGATCCACTGAGACACAATAACACAATATTTGGCTTTTTATATAAAAGTGCAATGGGCACATGTTGGTTCATTGTGTTAAATACAGAGACAAGATGTTGTAGGTACAATCATGGTCTTAATATATTAAGAAAGTTTAGTTTTTAACATGTGCTTCAGGCAAAAACAAAACAAAAAAACAAACAAACAGGAAATGAGAGGTAATACATTTTTTTAAATTAAGTTTGAGCAATACAAGTGAAGGCCCTGGTCTCGTTCTCCCTAACCAGTGATGTGTTACAGCATACACGGAATAGCTGTTGACTCATGACAAATCATATTCACTTTTTAAACTAAAGCACAGCTAATTTTTTCAGTTTTAATTTTAAAAAGATTTTTTGACTCAAATCTGCAGAAAACCTTAGTCATTTCTGGTTCTAATTCATATACATTCAAATGTGATTAAAAAAGGAGATACACAAATACAACTGTAATTGTAGAGTCATACAATTTTTCTTAAACCACTAACACATAGGCAATGCCTTTTCATTAAAAAACTTTAAAAGCTTTTGTGTGGCAGTTCCACACAGAAGAAAAAAACATTTGTCAAACACATAACAACACAAGCTTAATTTAAACAATAACACACTCAATATTTAATGTTTGTCCTCCAAATCCGCCCCATATACACATAAGTCACACAACCATAATTTAAGATAAAAGTTTAATTATTCCTTATGTCTGGAGTCAATAAAGCTTTTGCTAAAGTCCTCACACCAATAAATACTTGTTTGCCACATGGAACTTTACTGCAGTGACATGCAGCGTTGATATTTTTGACCAATGGATGTCAGTTCATGTTTAATCTTCCCACAAGCGGCGCTGATGAACACTGAAACAAGGACAAGAACAGTCCGTGTCTATGTTGACTCAAACACTTGTCTCTTCTCCCTCCAGAAAGCCCCGGTGGCAGGGTACCCTCTCTTCCAGACAAACGTCCTCTGTGGTAGTGCTGGTGTGACCGCCAGCGCCTCGCTGTGGCAGCAATGAGAACAGCAGGGTGTGCTCGCTTTTGGGAGAGCGTCCTTTGCCCGCGCCGTTACTGTAGCACACAACTAAACGTCGGTTTTCTTCAGGTGCATTTGAGCGGTTAGGACCTCGAACAGATTTGGCCAATTGAGGCGACTCGTAGCTTGGGTCGCTGCCGTTGTTGTCATGGAGATCAGGCAGGTTACCAGTGGCAATGCTGCCAGTCTTAACGTGTGGCGTATGGCTGTAAGTGTGCGGTATTCCTCATCAATGTCCTTTCCCAGCTTCCACCTCTTCCATTTTTTCAGCATCTCCGACTGCACCTGCGGCATGATGGGAAGAGACATGGACGATCAAGACAGAGATTAAATAAGACGCTGGCCACCTCTTAGATAGATGTCTCTTCCTACAAACCATTTAAAAAGGTTTGAGATTAACTGATGGCTGTCTCTGTGCTACTTTATGGGCACAAGAACAAAGCAGACAGTGAACAAAGATAGAGTTTTAGTACATGCTAGATGTCTCTCACCTCTTTGTTGACGAAGCAGTAGAGAATGGAAACCAGCAGGCCCTAAAAGAGCAGTTTTAACATTTGATTTATGCCACTCTTAGTAGATTTTTTTTTTCTGCTTAAGGATTTTCATTATGGTATTGATCTTGTAGACTTAGAACATATAGAACATACAGTATATACGTATGCAATAATAAGTGAGCAAATGAAACATTACTATTTTTTAGCACTGACCTGGAAAGAGTTGAAGAGGAGGTCACAGAAGAGGCGAATGAGCCGCAGCATGGAGCCTTTAGGGACTGACTCGTCGATGACAAAGGTGAAGAGGATGGCATGAATCCCCAGGAGTGGAATGAGAGTCAGAGTGGACTTTGCTAACCTAATAATAAAGATGAAAAACTGTGGTATTTAAAGTGCCTGCTTTTCACTTCAAGGCACTGATGCAAATGCAAGATTTACTACAAACACATCTTATCATTCAAGCCAAACAGAAGTAAGGTTTTTCTACAAGGTGTGACTTGGTCATCTTTGTTTAACCATTGTCGTCCAGCCTTAAATGTCCATATGCACCATTCAGAACCCTGAAGTACGGATCTCAGCATTTTTGTGTTTTGTGTTTATTAATAAGCCAACTCAGATGTATGTATGTAATATTCGTATTGTGGCACTTAAGCCGGACTTTTTAACACATGAACAACCTAAACAAAAACATATTTACATTAGTTATTTAACTATACATGATAATGGACATACAGTACAAAGCTTATTTGCATTATTCACTATCGTGTTTTTGCTCAGTAAATCTGGTGTACGACCATGTGTCTTTGCAGAAGATTTTGTCACTGAGTAGAGTAAGTTAAAATAACTTTTTCCTATGCACATTTGATAAGTGCTGCTGAAGAAGTGATGTGTTCTTCTTGTTCTTATGAAGCTTCTATAAAAATATGGCACCATCTAAATATAGTTGGCTCGGTTTTTGAGTACACATCAGCCCACATTAGTCAGTGCAATGTTCTTAAATGTCATTTCTTAATGGTAACTTTTCTTACCTGAACTTGTAGTCTGTGTATCTCATCTGGTGAGCTCTAAGCTTAGACATCAGGATTTTGATAATTCTGATGAATATGAAAAAGTTTATCTGCAAAAGTAAAAAAAAAGAAAAACAGTACAAGATTGTTTCTTGTGTGCTACTAACTCAGGCAGGTCAGGTCAATGACACATGTCTGTAGCATTCATTTTGTCTGCTTCCTGCTTCTCACTCCAAAAAATACAAACATTATTATGGTTAGAGACATTTGCTTACAAGTGCTTATTAACTGACCCCGTGCTAAACTGTACATGTACATATTCACCCTTTCATTTATTACCAGTGTAGTAAAATGGTTGCCACATTCCTCTTTAATCAACGTAATGCTGTATATCATTTTTCCGTTCTCTCAAACACATTGCTACAAGGCAGCTCTTAACCGCATGTGTCAGTGATACAAGTAATAAGTGATGCACACAGGCGCACGCAATTGCATTTGTCAAGACAACATCCACATGTTACCAAACTTGGAAAGCTAACAGCTGGAGTGCATTAATAATGGATGTCCTCTGTCACTGTAGTGGACTCTGCACTTCTTCAGTGTGTGCTGTGAGTGTTTGTATTCACTGTATATGAATTAACAATCCTGACCATCTGTGGACATAAATTTGCCTTCAAATCGTCAGAAAGCATATTTGAGGTCTAACTTACCAGACAGGCAAATAGTATAGGAGAACGAATGATCCACCAGTATCCCATGTTAGTGTTTCTCTCCCAGCACCTACAGACGTAAATACACTTTAGACAGCAAGGGCTGATGTCTTTGAGATTTGTATCCACACTCTACTCCAAAGAGTAATCACATATTCATGAATGAGATTGATGTAAGGAAATTACAGGGAATAGCCATAAGCATCTTCCTACACATATCTGATAAAAGCTAATACACCTTTAATAGTCTGAGGTGGCGTAAAATTATAATAAAAGTAAATGTAGAATAAAAAAATTAAACTCACTCTTCATTCTCATAAAGGTATTTGACTGTAATCCATGGCAACACAAATATAAGAGGCGCACCTGAGGACAAACAGACAGTGTGAATGTGAACATGCATTCAGGGCAGTAGAAAAGTGTTGCTGTTTTGCTGCCAGTAGCTCTGGCAGATATTAGTCATCTGTATTTACTAATTTACTGGAGAATATTGCTTTTTGACTATGTGAAAAGTTTATATTTTATTTGTTTAAGGGAAAAGTTGTTTAACTACATGTACACAACTTTCAAGAGGCTTAGCTTGAAGGATTACTTTAAAAGTCTAACAATTTATCTCCATTAAGGAGCAACAGCATCGTGTCTAGAAAATGCTCAAATAATAGACACTTTTCTAAGCTTCACTCAACAGTCACAAAACTGTATTTCTCCCCTTTTACCTTTCATGGTTATTTTATTTGCACGTGGTGTGGTAAAATAACCACACCATATGGTGTCTTTATCATTTTTGTTTTCTAACAAAACCTACATCATTATAATATAGATTAAAATATAGCTGAATTTTACAGCACAATAATGAAAACACCATCTGAAAGAATTAAATAAAGGTTTAATTTCTGTAATACTGGGAATCAGTAGCCACACTACATCACTCTTTACTTTACTTACCCCAGCCAATGGCCAAATAAATGTAGAAGTACTTCTTCTCACTGAACACTGTGATGACGAGCAGGCTGTAGAGGTATATGCCCTCGACCAGCAGCCAGTAGTTGTTGGCCATAACGCTATACTGCATCATGACCATTGCACCTCGACACCAGATCACCGCCTAATGCATTAGACACAGGGCATAAATAATGAATGTTTCTCTTGAAATGAACAATGAGTTTAGCAGTTTGAATTGATGTCTCATAAAAAGCTTTTAATTTGAACAATGTCCAATAAAATGTGTAACCAGCAGAAGGCTAAAGATATTGGGGGTTAGGATAAACGCTGTTGTTGAAGTGTGTCTCACCGGTATGTTCGCCCAAGTGTGTGTCCGTGTGCTGCTGCTGTTCCTGGAGCCAAGCGTGAGGCCCAACAGGGCGTCTTTCACCAGAATGGACACAGCTCTCAGGATGAACGAGGCAAACAAGTTCATGTGGATATTATTTCTCATACAGTGAAGCTTCCTAGAGAAACAAAGATTGTAGTATTGTTTAAAGTCTTGTTTATTTCATCCACAGCAATGTTATTTCTTCTTCACCAAGTTAAAAAGCATTGTGACACTATATAACGTTATACCTCAAAATAAACTCTTTAAATGGTGGGACCCGCAGCCATCCCATGAGAAAAACAGTCACAACAACACAACCTTCCATCACAGTCCCATTTGAGTTTTTAGCAGCATTTGTCTCCTTTGGTTCATTAGTGGTAATGTTAATAGTTACATAATGTTTCTTTAAGACCAGTTTCAACAAAAGTTTGGGATAGATTTTCCATATTTGTAATGTTTTTAACCAAACAACACTTTTTCTATACACGAATACCTGCAAAGCTTTTCATCTTGTCTTTTCCTTTTATCGGTCTAAGTGTCTCCCCTCCCCCTTCTTTGCCTTGTGTGCAGCTTGTACCTGAATATGATGAGGATGACCAGTGCCAGCAGCAGAGCTCCAAGGGAAAGTGAGTAGCCCACAGTGTACATAATCCATAATTGGTTTAGGATGCGTCCGTAGCCCTGCTGTAAAGGCAAAGTCAGTC